>RBNI01002230.1:0-19199 GCA_003990745.1 Jimgerdemannia flammicorona | reverse complement strand
GAAAAAGAAGTCTTTCATAGGGAAGGGGTAGGGGGGGGAGGACCCCCTAGGGGGATCGGATAGGGGGAGGGATCATTGTATTTATATAGGATAGATGGGAATTAATAAAGGAATGGAGTCCAAGTGACTATAAAAAAAAAAAAAAAAAAAAAAGGACCTCAACATTTTGTTGCTTTTTGACAAAGTAATTGGGGGCTCAAGCCAAACTACATCAACCCTCAACCTTGTAATTTGCCTCCATTGAGCCAGGCACATTACATTTGAGAGCTCAACTGGGAAGATTTCAAATTGATGTGACTTTTCAGCTCATAAGAACCCACAGTCAAACTGGATATATTTGATACAACACCAACCTCTGCCACTACAGGAGAACCAGTCATTACTAGCATTTGGACAGAAAGAGAAGTAATCACATCAAGACTTGCCAACTACCCAGCATCAGAAGGATCTCAATTAGAAGCAAGAGGCAGTATAGCTCGAAATCCCCAACCAGATTAACCAGACAATACAGGCAGCCCTGTTAGAGATTTCGGAGAACTTGCACAAGAACTAGAATATCTTATCACATGAACCCAAGACCTTATAGCCAGATACCCTACACCAATCCCACCAATCCCACCAATAGAACCTTTACTACAACTCCTTACAGAGTCAGAAATAGCTCCTACAAGAATACCTAGACCTATTCCACTTCATCTAAGATCCAGAACACTATCCTCAGGATACCCAAGCACCCCCATCTCTAGTGATAGTTCAGAAAGTGAATCAGAATCAGAATCCGAACCCAAACCAGAATCAGAAGAAAGTGATGATGAAATGGCCACCTCATTGCCAACCTTTGCAGGATATCCAGAAGAAGACCCCAGAGAATTCCTTGATGGAATTGAAGGAATTGCAGCCTTGAGAAATCTCTCAGATAAAAGAAAAATCGTCATTTACAAAGCTCAGCTCAGAGAACCAGCCAGAGGAATTTTCTATCAAACAGCAAACAACTAAGATTCAGAACTAGCATGTAATGGTTCTAGTTTCTATATGAGGAAGTGACTAGTTCTGGTTGTCCTAAGTAGCTCAAAGAGATACTAAGAATTCAAGTATTCTCGAAGGATTTCTAAGAGAAAATATTCTGAGACTTTATTCATGAGGACAAGGGGATATTTATACAAGATCTGAAAGAAGGATCTGAGAAATCAAAGGAAAATGCCAAGAGGAAATGTCTCGGCAAAGATGATAAATGATGACAAATAAAGTTCTACAAGTTTCCAGGATAATCAGTGACTAGCTAAATAAGTACTAGAGGATGCTTGGCACTAAGAAAGGATTTCTAAGCATTCAGAAAGTACTGGAAGATTATAGAATATTCAGGAAAGACAGAGAAGAGAAATAAACTATGCTAAAATATTACATCTCCCCCTCCTTAAGAATCAACATCCTTGTTGAATTCTCAAAGTTATACATAATAAACAATAAGACTAAAAGAAACTTCAAATTAAATATATTAACTCATTGGTAAGGATTGGCCATCCTTGTATAAGGTGAGGGCCAAAGTATCATCTTGATCAGATGAGAACTGATTCAAACCTCATTGGTTGCAGGATTTATAGGGTTCTCCTGTATCTCTTGTTTCTGATGCTGTATCCCTTAGAGAGCCCCAATGTATAATGTATCTGATCAGTACAGTAGGTCATCTACTATCTAAGGGGAGAACCTCATGGGTAGTCAATGAGTTTCTTTTTGCTCAAACTCTTGGATGAGGTCTTGGGAGTTCTTGAGATTGGCAGCAGATTCCCAGGTAGTGTCATATTTAGGATAACCCATCCACTTGACTAGGTATTCTGTGCAATGATATCAGACTCATTTGTCTAAGATTTTCTCAACTTCATACTTGATGTGGTCTTCAACTATGACTAGTGCTGATGGTGTCAGAATTCGGCCAGGGTATGGGAGTGACTGGTTCCAGGCCTTGAGTTGTAACATATGGAATACTGGGTTTATATATATGGTTGTTGGCAAGTTGAGACGGTAAGACCAGGTAGAGACTTGCTCAGTGATTTCGAAGGGTCCAAGGTACTTGGGCTGGAATTTGGCTGACTGGCAGTTGACTTGAGATTGAGCCTTGATGTTGTCGGCTTTGAGTAGAACCATATCACCAATGTTGTATATGACATCTTACTGCTTCTTATCTGCATACTTAGCTTGATGTTGCTGAGCCTTTTGCAGATTCGTAGTGGTGATCTTGAGAAGGAAATCCATTTTGTTGATAAGGTTCTGGGCTGTGGAGACTTGAGTGTGACTGGATTGCTGGAATTGGACTAGACTTGCAGGGATCTCAGGGTTTTGACCATGAAGTAGCTGGAATGGGGAAAAGTCAGTTGATGATTGGTTGGCATTGTTGTAGATGAACTCGGCATAGGTCAGATAGTGGTCCCAATCATCTTGCTCATAAGATATATAGTTTCTGAGCATTTGTTCAAGTGTTCTGTTCATTCGTTCTGTCTGTCCATCAGTTTGAGGATGGAAGGCAGTGGATATAACAATTTGAGTTCCAAGGGTCTTGAAGAGTGCTTGCCAGAAGTGACTTGTGAACTTGGGGTCGCGGTTGCTGATAATTATTCGGAGAAGTCCATAATGGCAGAAGACAGTCTTGAAGAAGATTCTTACAATTTCTGGGGCAGTGGCATTGGTTGTGGTTGGCTCGGCAATTATAATCTTAGTGAGATAGTCCACAAATACAACAATAGCATTATAGCCTGTTTTGGTTCATGGGAGTTGCACAATGAAGTCCATTGTGACTTGTTTGAACTTCTTGGTCAGAATTGACAAGGGTTGTAGAAGACCAGTGGGTGCTTGGTTGCTTGACTTGTTTCTTTGGCAAAGATTGCAGCTTTGGACATACTCCTTGATTTCCTTGAGTATGTTTGGCCAGTAGTAGTCTCGTTGGATATTCTTGATGGTCTTCTCAGTTCCAAGGTGACCAGCTAGTGGGAAGTCATGATGTTCATGAAGAATCTTATACCATAGTTCAGGGTTGGCAGGAATATATACTTTGTCTTGATAGTACACAAGGTTGTCCTTGATGGTGTACTTTTTCTTGAATTCCTTGGTGTTCCTTTGTAAAACCAGAGAGTCTTGTTTATATGCCTTCTTGATCTGATTGAGAAATTCAGGTGCCATGGTGACTTGTAAAATTGCAGCAAGGTCAGGTCTTCTTGAAAGTGCATCTGGTACAACTAGAGTTTTGCCAGGCTTGTAGATGATGTTTGGAGTAAAGGTCTGAAGTAGTTGACTTCACTTGGCTTGTTGGCGAGAAAGGGTTGGTTGAGTGTTGATGTACTGAAGGGACCTGTGATCAGTGATCATGTCAAACTCAACTCCTTCTAAGTAGTGTCACCAGGTCTTGAGAGCATGTATGATTGCCAGGAGTTCCTTTTTGTGAGTAGCCAGCTTTTGTTCTGCTGGGGACAGTTTTCTTGACTCAAAGGCAATAGGTTGGTGTCCTTGACCATCATCTTGAGAAATGACTGCACTAATGGCAAAGTTAGATGCATCTGTAGTAATCATGAACTTTAAGTTTGGGTCTATGTTTCTAAGGACAGGTGCATGGGTCAGGCGGTTCTTGAGTTCTTGAAAAGCTTGTTGACAGAAGGTATCTCAGATATAGGGGACATAGAGGTCAGAGTTGGGTTCCTTTCACAGGAGATTTGTCAAAGATTCTGCGATGCCAGAGAAGTTCTTGACAAATCGACAGTAGTATCCAGCCAGACCAAGGAAGGACCTGAGTTCAGTGAGGTTTACTGGTACAGGCCACTGTTCAATGGCTTATATTTTCCTTAAATCTACTTGAATTCCTTTGACTGATACAATGTGTCCAAGATATTCGACTTGATCCTTGAAAATTTACATTTCTTGAGCTTTGCATAGAGCTTGTTCTCATGGAGGATCTTGAGGACTTGTTCGATATGCTTGAGGTGTTCTTCTTCAGTGCTACTGAAGATCAGAATATCATCAATATATACAAGTACAAAGATATAGAGCTGGTCTTTGAAGACAGTTTGCATGAGATCTTAAAAGATTGCTGGCACATTGGTGAGACCAAAGGCCATGACTAGAAATTCATAGAGTCCAAAGGATATCATGAAGGCAGTCTTGGGTATGTCTTCTGGCTTGATTCGAATTTGGTGATACCCAGAGGTGAGATCAATTTTGGTGAAGTACTTTGTATTCTTGAGAGCATCAAAGATTTGATCTATGAGTAGTAGTGGATAATGGTTCTTGACTGTGATCTTGTTGAGTGCTTGGTAGTCTATGCACATTCGCAGAGTATCATTCTTTTTCTTGACAAATAGGACTGGGGAGCTAAAGGGTGACTTGCTTGGTTGAATGGCTCCTCACTCAATGAGTTTATTGAGTTCCTTCTTGATTGCTTCAATTTCGAGTGGAGACATATGGTACATTTTCTTCTTAGGTATAGCTGCATCAGGTATCAACTTGATTTCATGGTCATGGTCTCTGAAGGTAGTAGGCCAGGTAGTTTGTCCGGGAAGACATCCTTGTACTTATTCAGCAGTAACTTGATGCTTTCACTAATTGATAGCTTCTTATCTTCTTTCTTTAGTCAGATCAGTGCCACAAAGGCACAGGTAGCTTTCTTGAGGGCCTTCTTGAACTGAATTGCTGAAAGGGTAGCAATTGGGGTTCTTGTCTGAGTCTTGTCTGGCTTGATGGTAATGTTGGCTCCATCCTGAATCAAGGTGACTTTGTTCTTGGTCCAATCAATCTGAGGGTTGTGCCATATAAGTCAGGGTTTATCTAGGATCAGGTCATGGTCTCCTAGTAGTACTACCTCGAAATCTAAATGTTCCCAGTACTTCTGGATCTTGAGGAGAAGTTTAGCGGCAATTGAGTCAATTGGTAAGGTGGTGCCATCATGGTGACAACTCCATCATTCTTGCTAGCTAGTTTGGTGAGAATCTTGAGCTTGTCAATGAGGTTCTTGTTGATGAAGTTCCCAACAGCTCCGCTATCTATAAGAACATCTAGCTCTTGTCCCTTGACTAGACCTTTGAAGATGAGCATTGAATTGGCTCAGTTCTCGGCTATACTTGCAACTTTGTCAATACTGCCAAAGCCTTTCTGATCTTGCTTGGTTGAAGACAGCTTCATGACTTCTTTGATGACTGATAGAGTGGCTCACTCCAGAATGAGCTGTGCAATTCTGTCACCTTCATTGACAGTGTATGGTTGGTTCTTGTAGTTGACTAGCAGGACTTGCATTTCACCTCGGAAGTCAGGATCAATGACTCCAGCACTAATATTCAATGAGTGCTTGAAACTGAGGCCAGATCTTGGTGCAATTCTTACATAATGTTCCTTGGGAATTTTGACTGAAAGGTCAGTTGGAATGAGCCTTCTTTCATGTGCAGGAATAGTGACTTGTTGTACTGCTTGAAGGTCCAAACCAATGGCTCCTTCTGACTGTACTTGAGGGATCTGGGCCTTGGGGTTGACTCGCATGAAATTGAGTACAACTTCTTGTTCAACTGATTGACCTTGAGTGTCTTTGGACAGGACCAGGATTATCTTTGGTTTGGTAGTTTTCTTGGGACATTTGGTTGCAATATGATCAGGCTGATGGCAAAAAAAGCAGGCTCCAGCCTTCTTGAGGTGCTCCTTTTCCTCAGGTGTAAGCTTGCCTTTTTTGCTCTTGTTGATGGTGTCTAAGTCCATGGGGGCAGTCCAACAGTTCTGACTTTGGTTTCCTCCCTTCTGTGGTTATTGTTGTTGAAAGGCGGTCTCTTCTGTTCAAAGCAGTGACCATAGATGATGACATCAAACCTATCAGCAATTTTCATTACTGTATCTAGGTCCTTGGGTTCTTCTAGTTCAACATGAACTCAGGTTTGACCTTTCAGGCCTCAGATGTACTTGTCAACCTTCTCGTCTTCAGTGATATGTGGTAATTCAAGCAGAATTGACAGGAATTGTGCATTGTATACTTGTATAGACTTGAGTTGTTTGACATTTGCCAGATGGTCTCATACAGCCTTGGTGCTATTGACTGGTTTGAATTGGCCTTGAATAGCATCAGCAAATTTGCCCCAGGTCTTGATTCGGCCAGAGAATCAGGTATTCTGAACATAATTTTGCCACCAGATTGCAGCATTTCCTTAGAGAAGTGTGGCGGCAAATTAGACTAGTGTTGCTTCTTCCAAATTTGTCAGTTCTCCATATTGCTCCAATTGGAAAAGCCAGGCATTGGTAGACAGTCCTCCTCTTTGACCATCAAAGGTGTTGGGCTTCTGAGGCTTGATAGTGACTGCTGTTAGATGTATTGATATCAGTGGAGGTGCAGAGGTATGAGCAGAGGCCTTGCTTTCCTTTCTTTCTATACGTTCTTGAAGTTGAGCAATCTGAGCTAGTGCAGTCTGCAAAAGACTCTCAATGGCCCCATTTGACTGAGTAGAGTTTTGCTGTTTCTCTTCTTCTTGCTGATAGTAAGAGGTATTGCCTGGACCATAGGTACTATATGAAGGATTCCACCTATTGTCCTCCATAGTATTATGGCTGATATCTTGAAAGGTGTCTTGATAAGGCTAGGTGTAACTTCACCAGTGTAATGGTTCTAGTTTCTAAATGAGGAAGTGACTAGTTCTGGTTGTCCTAAGTAGCTTGAAGAGATACTAAGGATTCAAGTGTTCTCAAAGGATTTCTGAGAGAAAATATTCTGCGATTTTATTCATGAGGATAAGGGGATATTTACAAAAGATCTGAAAGAAGGATCCAGAAGGATCTGAGAAATCAAAGGAAAATGCCAAGAGGAAAGTTCTTGGCAAAGATGACAAATGATGACAAATAAAGTTCTATAAGTTTCCAGGACAATCAGTGACTAGCTAAATAAGTACTAGAGGATGCTCAGTGCCAAGAAAGGATTTCTAAGCATTCGGAAAGTACTGGAAGGTTATAGAATATTCAGGAAAGATAGAGAAGAGAAATAAACTATGCTAAAATATTACATAGCAAGACAGATACAAGTAGCAATATCTGATGAGCTAGAATATGAGGCCATGGTTCACTGGCTCATTAAAAAGTATGTGGGAAATAAAACCTACCACAAGGCTCAAGAATCCATCATGGAGATAAAGATGAATCTTGGAGAGTTACCCAGAGCCTTCTTCACAAAAATACAGAAGAGAATGTATGCTGCTGGGTTCAATGCCACCAATCAGGACATCATCAGTCCAATGATCTTCATGAATAGAATTCCCCCAAACATTGCCCAGCATGTTTGCACCCTGGGTATCAGAAGGTCTGAAGTGCAAGTAGATGCAGCCCAAGGATTCTTTGATGTCAGACAAGGAACTACTTAGAGTGATCATGATAGGAAAGAAGATAAAGAAGACATTCTGGTCAAAGCCCTACAAGGACTCCTTCAAGGATAAGAAAGATCTGAAAAAAGAAGACCAGCCAGAGAAGGAAAGAAGGATAGAAGTGAAATCCAAGACCTTAGCTCCAAGTTGGACTGATTGGTTGGACAGATTGAAAAACTCACTACACATGAAAATCAGAGCTATCAAGACAATAGAGGATATCCACCACAGAGGAGCCAAGGTTATCTACCAAGAGATAACAGGAATTACCAGCAAGAAGAAAGAAGGTACTCTATCCAAGATAGAGCCCAAGTCCAATGCTTCTACTGTGGACAATTCAGACACTATGCCACTGAATGTAACAACAAAAGAAGTGACCAAAGGGACTCAGAACTACCAAACTGAAGGAATGACACTCAGTACAAGAAGACTGAAGCCTATCCTGTTGAAGATTTTGAAGAAGCAAGCAACAGTGAAGACTACAGTAATCTAGACTTGTACCCCACTAAGGTTACAACCTGGAAAACAGTCTATCCAGCAGAGAAAAGAAAAAGACCTGTAGGAAGACCATTCAGGAACATCAGCAGAAGAATTATTCAAGAAGAGGATGAAGAACATAAGGAGGAATAAGTAGAAACACCTCTCTGAACCCCCTCACCTTTTGTCTCTGAGACAAATGAGTTGCCACTAGAAGATGAAGAAATGGAACAAGAAGAACAGGAACCTGCTGCTCCAAAGCCTAAGAAGAAGTACACTCCGAAGACCATGCCTAGAGACATTTACAATGAAGCCTGGCAGAAGATTCAAGAAGCCAAGATGGAAGTCCCTCTCCTGCAGTTCCTGCAACTGACACCAGCTGGAGTCCAAAACAAATTACTGAGTACCACCAGGTCTAGCACTGGCCGAGTTCCAATCCTACAGCAAGAACTAGTTCCTATTCCTGTTCAGGCAGCCAAAAGACATGTCAGCACCTATCTATATGGAGATATTGGAGGACAAAAGGTGAAGATCCTCATAGACACAGGAGCAGCTATCTGTATCATTGACAAACAGTTTCTGGACACCCTCCAATAGTCCATTGATAGACCATTCAACCTCAGCATCATAGTAGCAGATGGAGCCCGAACTCAACCCCTTAGAGAAGTACGAAATATCACATCTCTCTTGGACACATTCAGTTCTCCATCCCCAAAGCTATTGTCACTGAAGCTGTCATCTATGATATGATTCTTGGCACCAACTGGATGAAGAAAATGAATACAGTTGTTGATATCAGCCAACAAGTACTCAAGTTTGATTACCGAGGTAAGAAGTATAGGGTTAAGGTGACCAGCTATGAGCAATCAAAGAAGAAGAAGAAGGTCACTATCCAGGAGGAGTATGCCAGCAGTAAAGAATCCACCACAGAAGAAGAGGAAGATCTGAAGATGGAAATGACCCCAGACTCAATCTCTAAATCAATCTGGTAGATGACCAATCAGAAGATAATGTGTGGGCCAAGAATACTATCCCTATTACCATTGGAGCTATTGCAGGAGAAGCCAAAGGATGCCCTATATGCCTTAGGAGACACAAGTGTCCCAAGCACTCCTCCAAGATCATGGGAACAAGGAAATCGCCTGGCACAGCCTGCCCAGAGTGCAGAAGGAAGAAGAAGAAATACAAATATGTTCCAGAAATACCTGCAACTGAAGCTGCAGAAGTACAAGCAATTTGGGGTCAAGAATCATCTGAAGAAGAAGAAACTTCTGATCAAGAAGTTCCTGAACAAGAAGCATCTGATAAAGAAGAGGTCCCCGAACTCATTCTCTGGGATGACTCTCACTGGATACTACCTGAAGACAATGACTCTTGGAATATAGAAGAAGGACCCAGTATAATCACCATTATCCCCAAGAAAGAAACCCACCAAGAGAAAGCTTTTCAGCTAGGAAGATGTCTATACCAAATGATCTTCTACTCTCTCTGAGACTACTGCTATCAGTGTCATCTATTGGATCAACAAGAAAGACAGAGACCCCAGAGACCAGAACCCCCAACTACTCTTGCACAGTCCACTACCTTTCAAGAAGTCACCACAAGGTTACAAAGTCAATTCAGGGGACAAGGCTTCTTCACCCAAATAGAAATATACCCCTTGTCCACTCTTCCCCCAACCTATGATCAAGATGGGTACCAATTCCCAAGACAACAAGAGATAAATAGCCAGGAACATCATTTTTGGGCAATGGGATATTGCAACCATAGGAGACACCCTGACTGCCAAGACTGCAGACATCAGAAGATTCACCTCAGTCATAATTTTGCAGTGCACACTTTGAAGAAAGGAGATAACTGAAGCTAGATCTGAAAAAGCCAGATTTGAAAAAGCCAGACCAAGAAGCCCAGAAAAAGAATCCTCAAGATCTATGATTTGGGAGAAGACATCCTAGCTCTCATCAGACATGCAACCTACCAAAGATGGGCAAAAGATACCACCAACTTCATGGAAGCCCACCCTACAGGAAGGAGGGGAATCAACTACCTCCGAGACCCCTCTACTAGAGCCAGATGGCCACACCTCAATATTAGAGCTTGGAGGCTTTCTGCTAGTGGAGCTTCAGCCTTAGGAAAGCCTGAACTCAGTAAGGATATTGCCCAGTATGCCCTGTTATACCCAAAGGCCAAACTCCGACCAAAGCCCACCCAGAGGATGTAGGATATGATCTTTACAGCCTGGAGGATGAATCTATCAAGCCTGGAAAAACCTTCATGGTCAGAACCAGATTAGCCATGCAGTCACCCCAAGGAGCTTATATTTAACTGACCTCAAGGTCTGGACTTGCCAGACAAGGGATAACTATAGAAGGAGGGACTATTGACCCTGGATATACAGGCAAAATCAAGGTTATCCTACACAACAGCAGTATAGAATGGCACTGAATCATTAGAGGACAGAAGATTGCCCAAGCAGTCTTCATGAAGGTCAAGACCCCATAGTTACAGGAAGTCTCTGAACTAACTGAAGGAACAAGACAAGCTAAGAGATTTGGAAGTTTAGACAGAAAGGAGGTACATCTCCTTCAAGTCAATCACCTCAAGAGGAATGTTCCCCAGCAAGTGTACCAGCAACCAGTCAGACTGCACAAGAATCTCATCCTGGAGCCCAGAGAACAAACTGCCTTCGAAATCTTTGCACCACCTGACCCCAGAAACCTTTTCTTTGAACCCAAGGAAGATATCCCACACCTGGACATAGAGGGACATACATTCTCTGACAAGATGAACCCAGTACACTCCTGAGCAACCAACCAAAGTTGGGAGACCATCATCTTGCCAAAAGGAACCATCATAGGACATCTGGTGCCTTTTCTCAACTGAACTCATAGGGAAGTTTATAAACTAAACCTATCAGGAAATGGCAACAGGTCCCAGAAGAAAGGAAAGGCCCCTCTGTGACCAGGAGACAGTGAAGCCTTCCACCAACATTGGAGAAGAATTGACACCTCAACAACAGCAATAACTGGTAGAACTCCTCAACAAATATCAAGATATCTTCACTACCGATTATGGCAACCTGCCATACAATCCATTATACCATCACAGCATAAATATAGAAAATGCAACACCCATCTGGCAGAAATCCTATAGAATACCCCATTACTTGAAAACATTCGAAAAGGAGCACATCCAAGAACTCTTAGACAATAAAGTCATCCAACCCTCTACCAGCTCCTGGGCTAGCCCTATACTTATTATATCAAAGAAAGGAGGATGGAGACTTTGTGTGGATTACAGGAAACTCAAATCAGTCACTAAGAAGGATGCTTATCCTTTGCCCAGAATCGATGACTTTTTGGACCAGTTACAAGATACCAGATACTTCAGCAGTATGGACCTCTTCACAGGATTCCATGAGATCCCCATGGATCCCAAATATATTCAAAAGATAGCCTTCCTTACCCTAGGAAAACTGTTTGAATACCTCTGAATGCTATTTGGACTTTGCAATGTACCCCCCACCTTCCAGAGGATGATGAATTCAGTCTATGCTCCTCTGATCTACTACTGTCTGATTGTATACATGGATGATTCCAACATCTATTCAGAAAATTTCAAAGAATACCTACACTACCTAGAGGAATTCTTCAAGCTCACTTGCAAGAACCACTTGAGATTGAATGTAAAGAAATGCTACTTTGGGAAACAGAAACTTGAATTCCTTGGATTCATAGTTTCAAAAGAAGGAACCCATATAGACCCAAAGAAAACTGAGAAGATCAACAATTGACCAGTACCCAAAACTCTGAAGGAAACACTATCATTCCTGATACTAGTATCCTACTACAGAAGGTTTATCAAAGACTTTGCCCAAATCACTGCTCCAATCCGAATCCTTCTTAAGAAAGGAGTACCATTTAAATGGACAGAAACATAAGAAAAAGCCTTCAGGGAACTCAAAAACTACATGACTATAGCACTAATCCTTGTGTGCCCCAATCTACAGAAGCCATTCATCTTATATACAGATGCTTCTAAAGATGGCCTCAGAGTAGTTCTGTCCCAAGAAGGACCTGATCAACAGTACTATGTGATAGCTTATGCAAGCAGAGCTACCAACTAGCAGTAGATGAACTATGGTAGCACCAAACTGGAATGCCTTGCAGTTATATGGACAGTCACCCTGTTCAAGCATTACCTCATCAGAAAAAAGTTCACCCTGATCACAGACTATGCAGCCCTCAAATAGCTATTCAACTGCAAGGAACCCACTGGAATCCTAGCCTACTAGATTCTTATCCTTCAGGATTACAAAATCACCATTATCCACAAAGCAGAGAAAGCCCACAACAATGTTGATGTACTTTCCCACCAGCCCTAATGAACCAGAAGAAGGGTGTCCTGAGGAACTACACCCTAAAGGAAGCTCCTCAGACCATCAAGGAATAAGAAGATCTCATCCGACAAGAATATCAGAAAGCCCACCAAGGACAGACAACCATAGAAGACAAGATTCAAAAACAATATCAACATTGGCCCTACCTTAGAACCCAAGTCTGAGACATCATTCAGAAATGTAACATCTGCCAGAAGTACCAAGGAAAGAAGAACTATCAAGTCCCTCTGCAACTGATTCCCCCACCCACTCACATCTTTCAAAGATGGGGAGTAGATGTAATTGGACCTCTACCAGTTATACCAAGAAGGAACAAATACATCCTTGTATTTGTGGAATATCTGACCAAGTGGCCTGAGGCTTTCCCAATAGAAATCATGGATGCCCTAACCATTGTAGGCCTTCTCCATAGACTCACACTCAGATATGGACCCCCAGAAGAACTCATCTCTGACTGAGGCACAGAATTTGTCAACAATATAATCACAAGTTATGCTCAAATTCACAAGATATATCTCAAACAGACCACATCATACCATCCCCAGACCAATGGCATGACAGAAAGAATGAACCAGACCATCAAGAAAGAACTTGCCTGAGTCAATTCTACCAATTAGGACCTCTGCTTACCTGAGATTCTATGGGAAATTCAGAACACTCCTGCTGCCTCAACCAAACAAAAGCCATTTGAAATGATGTTTGCCAAGGAAACAAGGACTGCTGACCATGAGAACCTCGGAGATCTTCTCAAGAAGACAGAACAGTTATATAATCAGGCCCAAGATCAGATTATCAAAGCCCAAGAAAGACAAAAGAAGTACTATGACCAAAGACAGAAGGATTAGGAGATCAAGATTGGAGATCAAGTACTAGTTTGGAGAAGTATGATTGAAACAAACTTTGCTGCCAAACTGGAGCCCAAATGGGAAGGACCTTATCTTATGTATAACATTAGAGGAACCAGCATCTATTTAAGAAGCATGGATGGATGAACCCTGAAGACACCAGTATACATCAATTGCCTCAAGATATACCTCTCTTCACACTATGAACTAGAGAATTGACAACCGCCTCCAAACTCTTGTCCTCAGTTCCCTCCAAGCCCTACCAGTTCCCTTGCCTCAGTTCCGGGAACCCAATGGAATATATCTTCAGAGAATCTGAGTTCATCAAGAGAACCTCACCTTGGCTGAAAGGCTACTTCAGGTCCACCAGCTGCAGGCATACTATGTAATTGGAGAACAATTGCAGAATCTTCCTCTCTCAGACCTAGCCTATGTCCATAATACCACTGGCCTAAACAAAAGGAATATTACTGCTGCAGACAGACTATATACAATATACAAATGAAATCCTTCTGCCTTAGTCCAGGCCCAGTTCTCTCTGAATGACCTCCAAAGGATGACACTGCTCACCTATCTCAGTATTATTCACCAAGTCAAGATCCTATTTTCCGAGAAAGAAGAAGAGCCCCTGGAATGGAGTGACCACAGCTCAGATAATGATGATGGAACCAGTATAGATGCAGAAGCTGCTTATGCCTATTGGAATGATGACTGAAGAATAGTCTGGGACAGACTACCCTTCAGTAGGGGCTGATGTAACAGACCAAAAACGTACTACCCAAATTATAACTTAGCCAGATAATGTGAACAATTAGCATACTTACTCAGCATGATGTGACTTCCAGTATATCATAGTTACCCATGCCTGCCACACTTATAATTAGCTGAGACACCAGATCAGGATTGTTTATCTGTATCCTGAAGACACACTCATGTCCTGTAGATACACCTGTACCTAGAGAACACACCCAAGTATTACCAGAAGTAGTAAATCTATAGTTAGCCATATAGTAACCAGATAGCAACCAATTTGTATAAATTACCCCAGAGACAAGAGTGAATAAACCTCAGTCCGAAATTGAATCCAAAAGCAAAAGTCAAGTCTGCCTACCACACTTTGAGAGGAACTCTACAGCCACTATTAGGAGATTGTGAGCATTGGTCCCCTTTTCCCACTCCAGTCCACTTTCCGATACAAAGCCAATTTTGCCACCAAGTTCAAGTAAAGAACTTCGCCACCTTTTGAAGAGAAACCTGCTACTTAAGGAATAAGCTGTACTATTGGTATGCTTGCCAGATAAGCCTGAAGAACTCAATTATTTGTCACCATTCTTGCCACAAGCCAGTCTTTCTGATGCAACTTCGCAGTGGAGCCAGTCTATGATGTAACCCCATGCAAACAAAGTCAGTCTTTGACATAACTTACCAAGAATCCAAGTTAATTCCCAGTTGAAGCCACTGATTCAGAAAGAATCTGCACCATCTGAGTAGTATTCCCAGAGAACCTGCCAATTCAGAAGAATCTGCATCGCCACCATTTCCAAGTTATCTGTATTCCCAGAGAACTCCACTGATTCAGGAAGAATCTGTGCCATTGTATTTCCAGTTAAAGCTGCTAATTTAGGAAGAATCTGTGACATCCGAGTTATTCGTTGTTCCCAGTGAGCCTGAGTTATTGAGTTATCCACCACCAGTATAATTCCCAGTAAGCTGCTGTTTCAGAGAAGCTGCGCCAAATCAAGCCATCTGCCAGAAATTACATACTTTTGAAAACTTGTCATACTATACAAAGAAATCACCTACCACCCAAGAAGGAGAACTGCTAAATTGCCAGACCATTATGTACAAGATCGTCATACTATACAAATTCCACTATTCCCAGTTGACCCAAGAAGGAAACCCATTCACATATAAATCGCTGCTACACCCAGAGAACTATCCCAATTAGGAAATTGATATACAAATCACTCGCAGATATCCAGCTTTGACTATTATACTGCTAAAAACCAAGGACCTCAGGAATCTAAGAATATTTTGTTGCTTTTTGACAAAGTAACTGGGGGCTTAAGTCAAACTACATCAACCCCCAATCTTGTAATTTGCCTCCATTGAGCCAGGTATGTTACATTATATATATATTGAATATTTATATCAAATTTTATATATTTTGGCTAATTTTTATAAAAATATAAGATATTTTTAACTCAGATTGAGTCAGGTTTACATTTTTTGAAAAAGTTATAATATATTTTGAAAGAATGTAGATCTGACCCAATCCAAGTTAAAAATATATCTAAATTTAATAAAATTTGACATACAGTGAGAGACAAAAATGGAACAATATTATATAATTATTATTTTATAAATTTATTATAATTTAAATATAAATATTATTAAATTGATATTTTAGCCAATAATAAAATAATTATATATCTTTTAGAAAATATAAAATTTATCTATATTTGATAAATTAATTACACAGTTATTACTATTTAAAGTTAAATTAATCATTGGTCCATTTTTGTCCCTCACTATTATTTTAATATTCTTTATACTATAATTTATTTTATAATAAAGCTAAATATTTAAAATTTTTTCCATTTATTTATTTTGATATCCTCTACCTCTCTATACCATTTTAACTTCTTTTAAATGATAAAAAGGTTATCTACTGATATCTGAAACCATATTATTAGTGAGTTGAAGTCTGGTAAGAAAAACCAATAAATTGCATAACAAATAGGGATTGGTATGGCAACCATGAAATATATATGAATGGCAGAGTGCGTTGACATTGAAAAGCATATGAAATGAGGTTGCCTACATAAGCTTTCCATTTGCAATGAGGCATGGGTCATTCATCAATGAGGCATGAGTCATTTGTCAGATGACGATGGGTAAGGCAGATATGGCAAAACAACTTAAAGATGATGGCAAAGATGATGGCTTAGCATTAGTCCTATGATGATCACTTATTGGATACCGTGGTATGTTATATACTACCTGAATTTGACCGAACCACTCATGTGAGGTGGCTCGAACATTTTTCCTGATTTTTTTTCACACAAATACCATCATCATAGGGCTAACGCTAATGCACATTTCGCTGTCATCTTTGCTATCATCTTTAAGTTGTTTTGCTATTATCTGCCTTACCCATTGTCACCTGACGAATGACTAATGCCTCATTGATGAACAACCCATATCTCATTGTGAACAGAAAGCTTATACAGGTAGTCTCGTTTCATGCTTTTCAATATCAATGCACTCTGCCTTTTATATATATTTCATGGTTGCCATACCAACTCCTATTTGTTATGCAATTTGTTGGTTTTTCTTACCAGACTTCAACTTACTGATGATATGGTTTCAGATATTAGTAGACAATCTTTTTATTATTTAAAAGAAGTTAAAATGGTATAAAGAGGTAGAGGGTATTAAAATAAATATATGGAAAATTTTTTAAATATTTAGCTTTATTATAAAATGAATTATGGCATAAGAACATTAAGACAACAGTGAGAGACAAAAATGGACCAATGATTAATTTAACTTTAAATAGTAATAATTATGTAATTAATTTACCAAATATAGATAAATTTTATATTTTCTAAAAAGTACATAATTACTTTATTATTGGCTAAAATATCAATTTAATAATATTTATATTTAAATTATAATAAATTTATAAAGTAATAATTATATAACATTAGTCCATTTTTGTCCTTCACTATATGTTTACTATATAAAGGTAAAATACTATGCACCTTATCTGTATACAATTTACATTACACCAACTTCAAGCAATGGTTTTTTGATACAACTCAGAGAAAAGATACTATAAAAATATCATTGAGCAAGAGTTTCAATAAGTATACTGGGTCAGATAGACCCAGGGCATTCAGCTGGCAGAATGTGGAGAGAGGGTATAGACTGGGGATGGGGGCTTTTGGAGGGTTGAAGGGTGGAGAAGGCTTTGGGGAAGAACTGGTGGCCAATCATGCTACTCAACATGGACCATAAACTGGTGACAAAGATATTAGTGATAAGGCTGCAGAGAATCACTCAGCAAGTACTTGGTGTGGAGCAAAGAGGATTTGTCAGTGGCCAGTTAATCCAAGATGGGATGGCTTGGGTACATGGTGTGATTGAAGGAGCCCGGGCTGCAGGGGTGGATAGCAGATTGGTTTTTTTGGATCAGGAGAAGGTATATGATAGAGTGAGAAGGGTCTGGCTAGAAGGAGTGTTGAAATGGGTTGGTGTTCCCCCAAGGTTCCAAAGGTTGTTGATTGGTCTTTTGGAAAACAGTCAGGCTGCATTAGTCATCAATGGCCACAGAGGTGTAACCTTTTCTCTTGGTCATGAGGTATCACAAGGAGACCCTTTATCACCCATCTTGTATGCCCTCTCTCTGGAGCCCCTACTGAATAGAATCCAGCATCGAATTGGGGGTTTGGACATTCTAAGGATAAATTGGAAGATGGGGGCCTTTGCAGATAATATGGTGATTAGACTGAGCTCATTGGCAGATGTGGAGAAATTAAGAAGGTCTGTTGAATGGTATGAGAGGGGCTCTGGTACTAAACTCAATTGGTACAAATGTGAGACTCTAGTGCTAGGTGGTGGAATCATTGGTGGCAACATGATCAGGATAGTAGTGCCAGCAGGAGAGTCAGTTCAGTATCTGGGGATCTACTTTTCAGTATATGGGTCCCTTCTGTCCCATGTTTGGTGGGATCAGCAACTCTAGGTGTGGGGAAATGTACTATTGTAATGGGGTGGTCAGCATATATCCTTGGCAGAAAGGGTGATGATGCTGAATATATATTGGCTGCCAAAGCTGTGGTATGTGGGGTATCATCTGGACTTCTCAGCATGAGTGGTCAGGAGACTGTTGAAGATGGTGAGATTGTGGATCTGAGCAGAGTGGCAGAGTCAGATTGGATGGGAGGTTCTGACCCTACCAGTGGAAAGAGGTGGGCTGGATTTGGTGGACTTTACCAAATGTCTTCACTGTTTGTGAGCATGGTGGCTGAGGAGGGCGAGCAAGCTGAGGGGACAGAAGTGGGTGCCACTTATACAGAGGGTGTGGGAGGCCAGGTATTCCCCCTATGGAGCTTCTGGTGACCTGCTTGTAATAGTGGCCATAGATGGAAGCAAGAGGATGTGGTATAAGGGCTTTTGGTGGGGAGTGGTGGATAGTGCTAGGAGAATTGAACTTTGGTGGTAGAGTAATAAGGGAGAGGAGAATTGGAGACTGCAGATATGGAGATGGGACCAGCTACTGCTGAGAGGTATTTTGGTGGAGAACTTCCAGCTTGGCAAAGGAATAGAGTATTTGCAGGGCTTAGGTGGAGACCTCTGGCCTGAAGCCTGGCAGAGGGTTGGGATTGGTGAGGAGTAGGACTGGAATGGTCTCTGGCTTTGGAGCAAGTGGGTGATGAGATGGCTACCCCCCAAGTTATGGATGATATAGTGGTAGGTCCTATGGTAGAATGTGATGTTGAACTATTGGACTGGGCACTTGGTGGCTGGTGGCACATTTGAGTGTGAGGAATGTTTTGATGTTAGATGGAAAGAGAGAGTGATACAAACACCTGAACATTGGCTTGGCAAGTGTGATGTTTTGGGGGTGTTTTGGGGTCGTATTGCAGACTGGTTAAAGCTGCAAGCCCTGAAGGGAGAGGAAGAGGAGAGATGGGGAGAGCTCTGCCAAAGGCTTGTAGGAGGGGTTGGGGATGAATGGCTGACCCTCGGTTAGGCTCTGGCCATATGGGTTGGGCTGGCTGGGTATTGGGTACATATATTTGAGGAGAGCCAGTGGGTTGGGGTTGGGGATAGGGTGGTATATTGGGAATGGTTATTACTGGATATTTTGAATGGCTGGTAGTGAGGGTGGGGGTTGGGTGGGGGGAGTCACAGGGGGTTGGTACAGTGTATATCCCAGAAAAGTGGTGGGAGGATTCAGGTGGTGGGTGACTGAGTTATCCTCCAGCAGAGGAGAGTGGAGAAGGGAGGAGTAGATCTGAGGGGTATTGGATGAGGAGATGGGGTGGTATTGTATTACTATTATTATAGACAGCAGTAATAAAGAGAAGTCCAAGAGACTATAAA
>RBNI01002229.1:0-19207 GCA_003990745.1 Jimgerdemannia flammicorona | reverse complement strand
AAAAAAAAAAAAAAAAAAAAGTACCAATAGGAGACTAGTGTAGAAGTTTGCAGCTACTACAAAAGAATACACTATCATATGCTTCAAATATAGAGAAGAAGGCCACTATGCAAAGAATTGCATAACTGAAACAAGGTGCAGAGCTCAACCAAGTGATACTACCAGAACCAGAGAACAAATCAATATGGTAGTCATTGAGAAGATTAGTGATACTGATGATGAAGAATACTATGAGGAGTCTAAATTCTACTCTATTATTAAAGATATCAGAACCCAGTCCAAGCTCTGTGATAAGAAGAACAATAGCAAGCCAGTTGGAAGACCAAAAAAGACCTCAATCATCACTATTTAAAGTAAGACCCAACTCAAGGAGATTGATTAAGACATAGAGTTAGATGAAGCTGCCTGCCAAATTATTGAAGGCACCACTCTAGTCTCAGGAGAGAGTGAAAGTAAGAAAGAATAGAAACTATACAAGACCAAGATCTATCAGTATGATATTTATAAGAATCTTAAGGAACAGAAGATCAATGCTACTTTTGGACAACTAGTGGAAGTCCCTGCTTTCAGACAACAGTTGAGAGTAGGACTTGCAACCACAGTCAAGAACTAAGAGTATAAGCTCATAGCAGCTCACAATGTATAAGAAGATAAACAAGAAGACTTAGGTAAAGAATCTGAAGATCAGTGCAAGACCTCAGCTTATATTCAATACTAGATTGAATATTGTATCTTTGATACTATCATTGATACCAGTACTGGAGGATACCTTATAAGCAAGAAGGCAATTGACCACCTAGGCTGGGATATCAAAGAATCTACCAAAATGATCTATGTCATAGCTAGTTCTCCTAATGAGTCAATTTAATCTGGATTGGATTTAGATTGATTTGGATTGAATCCCATCTGGATCAACTTAGATGGGATTTGAATTCCATTCAGATGGATTTGAATCAACCTTCCAAATTAGACAATTAAATGTTTATATCAATAACTCGATAAATAATAATCCAAATTTTATGATATTGGTGTCATTTTAAAGCCCTTAATAAGGCCTATCTAATGATACCAAGAACATTGAAATCAGAGCATGCATTGCTGAGTTATGAAGGAAAATGTCTGAATCACTAATTTTGGAAATTCTTCAATATGCTAATTTTGAAAATTTTGTCAAATAGAATGTTTTCCTTAATATATCAGCAATGCATAATCTGATTTTAATATTCTTGGTATCATTAGAAAGGCCCTATTAAGGGCTTTCAAATGACATCAAGAAAATTAAATTTGGATGATTATTTACCAAGTTATTGATGTAAACATTTAATTGTCTAATTTGGAAATCAAAACAATGGTTGATTTGAATCCCATCCGAATCCCATCTGGATTGACTCATTTGGAGCACTAGTTACAGCAGATGGTACATGAACTACCCCCCTAGGCAAGATTCAAGAAGTCTCCATCAAGATTGGAGGAGCTACCATCTCAGTAGATGTGATTGTTACAAGTGCCACTAACTATGATATTCTCATAGGTAACCAATGGCTTCACAAGGCCAAGGCTATCATTGACCTCAATGCCCAGAAAATACAGATCAACTATAGAGGAAGAAAGGTATAAGTCTCTATCAATGTCCATAAAAGAGTACTATCAGATATGGAGAAAGGAAATGAGAGAATATAGAAGTCTTCATATACTCAGTATATAAGAATAAGAGCAAGACAATAAGCTTACAAATGAGCAGTGGTATAATAAGATCATTGATTGCTATACTCCTCAAGGAAGATGTCTCCATAGTGCTAGGATGTACTGCTTCAAACATCTGAATGACTGCTGGTCTTATATCAGTAAAGTCAGAAAAATCCATCAATAAAGGCATAAGTAAGAAGCTGCTGAAGCAAAAAGGAAAGCTGAAGAAGATGACCAGCCCCCAGAGCTTTAAGCTGATAGTAATGATGAGGAGAAACAAGAACTAGACATCACTCTCAAGGTCAAGAAGTTTCGCCCTAAAACCAAGATCTCAGAATATAAGACTGAAGGAGCTATAGAAATAGACCTTACCAGTATCTAAGATACTATCCTCAAACCACAGACTACTACTCTACTTGGTACTGAAATTTAAGTCAAGTTGCCAGAGAACTATGCCAGAATTATTAAGACCAGAAGCAGTTTGGCCAAGAGTGAAATGTCAGTTGAAGGAGGAGTCATTGACTCTGATTACACTAGTGAGATCTTCCTTATAGTTAGGAATCACAACTCTACCACTCCATTCAAAGTTAAGAAGTATGACAGAATTGGCCAGATACTGATTTATGAAATCAAGAAGCCTAAGATTACTGAAGCCATCAAACTCATCAAAACTAAGAGAGAAGAACAAGACTTTTGATCTACTGGAAGAGGAGCCTATGCTGCTATTAAAATTACCAAACTCAAGTACAAGACAGATAAGGACCAGAATAAGTACACATATATTATTGGAGAAAACTTTCTCCTAGAAGAACAACTTCTTAAGATCCTGTACCAGAATAAAGGAGTACTTGCCACAGACTTTAGGGATATCTACAATCAAGAACTCAAGTACTACTATAAAGTTGATACTAGTAATACCAAGTCCATCTACCAGAAAGCCAGACCCATACCACCTACTTACAGAGAATAGTTGTGAGCAGAACTTAAGAAAATGGAAGAAGCTAGTATTATCAAGCAAGCTATCAGTTCCTGGGCTTCACCCATTGTTCTTACTTTAAAGAAAGGAAGCAAGCCTGGAGAGTTTGCCCCAAGACTCTGTATTGAATATAGGAAGTTCAATGCAATCACTAAGAACAGCTCCTTTCTCTGCTACTTTACTGGTCACAAGGTTTGGTAGGCAACCTTCTGAGTCCCCTTTCCCCTATTATTACCCCCTTTATCTCAGATTGATTTGCTATACCCAAATGGGCATAGTGGGAGGAGGGTAATGGTGATGAGTTGCCTCTTTATCGATGTTGGATCAGTGTCTTTTCTACTCTTTTGCAGATTCTGGTGCCTTTGGCTGCATCTGGGGTATACCCATTTTGGTGTAGTGTCTTCTTCCTTTTGCTGTCACTAACAAGGTATTGTCTTAGTGCATCATGGATTATATAGGAAGTCAGCTGACCTTGGGCATCAAGTATTCAGTATAGGTTATCTATAGGTCTTCAATACCTGTAGTGGGGCCCTCTGACTTTGGTGAGCTTCCTGGTAAGTGCAGTTCTGGTGTAGGTGACTGTTTTTTAGATATTGTTGGAATGGGAGGGAAGATGGCCATCACAGATAGGTGGAAGGGCAATTATGGTAAACCAGTAGGGTGCCAGGCTGAGGGCAGTCATCAGGGCTGGGGCAGATACTGCTTCAGTGGGGCCTTTTGATTGGTGCAGAGTGATTAGATGGTAGATGTCACTCTCAGCTTCTTTTGGCAATTTGGCAGGTTGGGCACCAGTCATTAGGGGAGATTGGAGGGCCTGAGACTACCTATTTCAGACATCTTGGCTGCATTCAACTAGAACTGGGAGCTGAAACAGTAATGTGATCAAGGCCCACAGACTTGAGTAGTGGGATATTGGGGGTCTCCTCCTGCCTCACATATAAGTTCTCTACTCACCTTATCTGAGAGAACCAGGTCCTACCCACTGTAATGTACTTTGATGAGGGTTTTTTCTTTACCTGTCATTCTCTTTAGAGTGATAGGAGCTATTCTATTCAGCTTGGGCATGGCCTTATATATACATTGGGGTCTCAGTGCTTTTGGTCATTGGTATATAGCTAGGTTCTCCCTGGTAGTAGGGAGAGTATGGTACACAGAATGAGGTGCAGGCTAACATAAGCCCTGCTATGTCTGGCATAGTTGAGCTACTGGACAATAGCTAGTCTAGGTTAATAAGAGAACAGTGCTTGATAGGTGGTGGGGGAGGGTTTTGGCCTATATAGTCTAGATTCCCTTCCAATTAAAATCCATGAGACTCTGAGTCTGTAAAACAAAAAAAAAAAAAAAAAAAAAAAAAAAAAAAAAAAAAAAAAAAAAAAACAATCACTAAGAAGGATAGGTAGCTCTTGCCAAATATTTAAGAAATTCTTACTATTCTTGGAAATGAAGCCAAATACTACACTACCTTAGATCTGTTCTCAGGCTTCTATCAGATTGGTCTCACTCACTCAAGATACTAGTGAGAAATCAGTCTTTATTATACCTAATGCCACCTATGTCTATCTGTGAATATCATTTGGAATGTACAATGCCCCAGTAAGTTTTTAGCAAATAATGAACAGAGTTTTCAGCAACAAGATTGGAAAATGGCTCTTTGTCTATATTGATGATGTGATCATCTTTAGCAATACTACATAGAAATATATTAACTACATATAGCTAGCTCTCAAGAAGTTCAAGGAGCATGGCCTCTACATCAAGCCCAAAAAGTGCAAGTTTGTAGCTCAAGAAAAGGACACATCATCAACCAGACTGAAATTCACATAGACCCTATGAAGATTGAGGCTATTGTAGCCTATCCAAGACCAAGAACAACTATAGAAATCCATGTCCTCCTTGGACTAGCCTCCTACTACAGAAGATTTATCAAAAAATACTCTAACATTATAGTACCTATCTATGAGTTACTGAAGAAGGAGACCAAATTTGAATAGACCAAGAAATATCAAAAAACCTTCAATGAACTCAAGATCAGGTTGATCCAAGCACTCATCCTCAGAAGACCAGATTGGAATCTAGAGTTTATTCTGCAGATAGATACAAGTGCTATAGGACTTAGAGTAGTGCTAGCTCAGAAGAAAGATGGATATAAATATATCATCTCCTATATAAGCTAAGGTATCCACAGAGTAGAACAGAACTATGAGTCATGTAAGCTCAAATACTTAGCAATAGTCTGGGCAGTAGACAAGTTCCACTACTACCTAGCTGAGAAATACTTCACTATTCAAACAGACCACTCTGCTCTCATCTGGCTATTTTACACTCTGAACTCCAAAGAAATATATACCAGATAGATTTATAGACTATAAGAGTATAACTGTACCACTCAGGAAGAACTAATGTCAATACTGATGTACTTTCAAGGATACCTCAAAACACTCCCATCAAGACTATTCAATATGAATAAGGAGTTATACTATAGATTAATCAGCTACCTTGGGAAGTGGAAGATGTTCAACCATCTTGAACCCTAGACTATCACTATTATTAACCAGACTTAGAAACAATTGAACTAAACAATACTACACTCAGAAAAGAAGAAAAGCTTATAATATCCAAATATAAGAAGTATCAAATAATGAAGGAAGTATATGAACAAGGATACCTAGGAGGAACCAATACATATGATAAGGTAAGAAGAACTATATAGTAGTCTAAGATAGAAGAAGACCTATGCCAATTTGTCAAAGAGTGTGATAAGTGTTAAAAACAGAAACAAGATCAGCAAGATCAGATACCTGGGTCATCAAGAATCAAACCTATCCCCTTCTACCATATTGCAATGAATATCATTGGACCACTACTAGTAACTCTATTAGGAAACTGCTATATCATAGTTATTATAGACCTTTTTACCAAATATATAGAAGCAGGAGTATTACAAAAAGCCAATACTCTCTCTATTGCTGACTTCTTGTACCAAGAAATCATCTGTTGCTACAAGACACTAAGGCAAATTACCACAGACTATAACACAGAATTTATCAACAGATTCTATGAGATAATGTATCAGAAATACAAGATTCAGCACATCAAGACTACTATGTATCACCCTTAAGAAAATGGACAGATAGAAAGAACCAACAAAACCCTCAAGAACATCCTGGTCAAGATCTCAGAAACATATAAGAATTGGAATAATTACCTCCCAACTGCCCTCTCTGTCTTATGAGATATATAGTTATAGAGCACATACTTTACTCCAAGAGAACTGCTCTTCAGAGAAGAAGATTCTAATGGAATCTCAGCTATAAATCTAGACCTAACTTAGTGATAGATTGACTCAGAAATCCAGAGACTATACCAAATCAGAAAGAAGGCAGAAGATTACATCATCAAGTCACAAGTACTAATAAGGAAGAATGTAGAAAAGAATCATAAGACCCTAGAACTTATTAAAATTGGAGAAAAGGTTCTACTGTATCAAAATATAATAGAAGCCTCATAGTCATAAAAACTGGAGCTCAAATGGGAAGGACTCTTCTATATAGTTCAAAGACTCACTATAAATAAAATACCTGCCATCTGCCAAACCTCATGGTCCAGAAACTACCAAGGCTCCTCAGTTCAAGAAAGAATATTCCAAGATATCAGGAGAGCTATGAGGATCTATATAAGAAGGACTCCTAGTCTCAATCTGAGTACTGGTGACCCTTACCACTTTATTTTAAACTATTATGAAATATAAACAAGAATTACTATCACTACTGAATGTCTCTAGATATGGTAGGAATATGAAATAGGAAACCTCCTCTGCTGGAAATTTTCTCAGGCCAGTCTTCAAGAAATATAAAATGCTACTCTCATAGATATATATAAATTGAGGGTAGCCAAAAATATCTATCAGATCTTTAGACATATATTTTAATCAATCCCTAACTTAGAGTATACCAGAGTCTCAGACTTCAAGGAGTTGTCAGCCTGCTGCATAGATATACTAGAGGCCATGGTGACCACAGAAGTCTCATCCACTATCATCCTCAAAAGTGATAAGGTAGGAGAGTTCTAGAATCCCATCCTCAAGAACAATCTTGATCAATTTCTGCAGGAATTAATCTCAGTATTTCAAGGCTTCAGTATCTAAGTCAGAACCCCTCAAGATCCCACCTTCATTGTCTACTTTACAGAGAAGAACCTCATAGACTGGAGAGCCTCAGATCTCCTTACTCTCCTCCCTACTGCCACTGAACATAATGATGTTATCAGTGATGATGTCATTGGCAATGATGTCATTCTGCTAATTTATAATATGCATGAAGTATGCAAAATGCATAATATATACAAAATGAATGAAACATTCACTAATCTCATCTCCTTTAAAGACATCCTGTCCCTGATCTCTAATCTTGATAAAGTGATAAAGATGAAGCCTCCAGGGTCCTGAACATTCTGCTCTGAGTTTCTTGTATAACTGTTTATCTGAACATCTAAATCTTCTGGCATTCTTTTCTTATATAACTGAAATCTATTGATATTCTGAACTTGTGTAACCATTTGTATAGATACTTAAATTTGTACTTACAACTGAAGTTTTTTGTGTTTTAGTATCTTATTTATTTGGGTATTGGAATTTATATTTAGCTTTATATCTTAGTAACTATTAAATTATATTTTGTATAAATACCCCTCTCATTTTCTTTGAAATAAAGTCAGTCCCCTCAGTTCTCTCAGTTCACTTATACTCAATTCCATGCAAGCAATCTAAGAGATAATAAGACAGTAAAAAGATAAGAAGTTTGAGGACTATAAGATCTTAGAAAGGTACTCCAATAAGAACTTGCTTATAACAAACTTATAGTTAGTCTAAGAGATATATCTTGAAGAGAATCTGACATATTTGAAGGACTCAGCATCTACTATATAACAATATTTAATCTAATCTAGAATTATAAATAACTCATCTTTAACCTGACTTAAAATTATATATAACCTATCTTTAACCTGATCTGGAAATATATTTCACTCATCTTTAACTTGTCTCAAAA
The DNA here is from genome assembly GCA_003990745.1 of Jimgerdemannia flammicorona. Classification (NCBI taxonomy): domain Eukaryota; kingdom Fungi; phylum Mucoromycota; class Endogonomycetes; order Endogonales; family Endogonaceae; genus Jimgerdemannia; species Jimgerdemannia flammicorona. The sequence goes on along the minus strand of RBNI01002229.1, from coordinate 11,500 downwards.
TAAGACATCACTTATCTTTAACTAAACTTAGAAATATATATCATCTGTCTTTAGTCTGACCTGGAATTATATATTATCTATCTTTAACCAAATCTGAGAAAAAATATAACTCAACCCTGACCCATATTTATTACAACTCAGATATATCTTTAATCCTCCTTTAAGCTATAAGATATAAAAAAAAAAAGATATATATAGAATAAATAAATAGAAATATAGTTTAGAATTAAAAATTAAAATAAAATCAGAAATAAATAAAAAGTAAATCAGAAAAATAAAGAACTTACTAGTATAAATAGATCTTACTCTTCATTACTATAAACTAACTGATCCTCCTTCTTTTTATATTCCAAACTATATTCTATATTCTTCTCTATATATTTCTCATTATATTCTAAACTGTTTTTCTCTATATTCTCCTCTTCTATATTCTCCTCTAGGCTGATCTCCTCTATACTGACCTTTTTATATTTCTCTATACTGATTTCTGCATATTTCTCTATACTGATCTTCTCATATTTCTCTATACTGATCTCTAGATATTTCTCTACCTTAACCTCTATATGTTTCTCTATACTGATCTCTCTATATTTCTCTATATCAACCTCTCTCACACCAATCTCTCTACCAGTACTGATCTCTCTACTGGTATCAATCTCTCTCACCTCTTTATCTCTCTCATCTCTTTATCTCTCTCACCACTATCTCTCTCTTTCTCAATATCAACCAAATATAATAGTTTATCATTTATTTATTATATATAAAGTAGTTTGTTATTCTTTACTAGTACTTGTTCAAATATGGTCAGTAGTTCTTAATATTTATCTATTAAGACAATTCTATCTGAACAATCTTACTTATTCTATACTTTGGTATTTATCTTGAAGCTAGTATAGTATGATGAATATTTTATAGTTTTTATATAGTTTTTTATTACTTTTATGATTTATTTCCTTAGTTGATCATCTTGTACTTTCTTTATATATTTATTAGCTATGGTAAGAATATGTCTAATGTCTAAGTTATATATATAGTCTTTTCTCTATAAGATTTAGAGTATCTAAGAATTTGGCTTAATAATACTTTTAGATAGTATTTGAGTAAACTTAAAGGCAAAAATAGCAGTTGTTATAGGATTTGCACTCTGGTACAGACTTAAAAGCTGGAGGATATATATATTTCAAATATTATTAGAAAATAAATTTAGACATTGATTAAAAAAAAAAAAAAAAAACTCTCTTTTTTAAGCTATATTATTAGGAGATTTTAAAAACTCCTAATTTCTGATTTTTATATATCTTAAAACTAATTGTGGAAAATTTTCTAAACTGATTCTTAGTCTCTTTAAAACCCAAAACTACTTGAGGTAGTTTTGTTATTTAAAAAATAGTTAAAATACTTACTCCTCACTTACTTTCTAAGTATATATCTTATTTTATTTCACCTGCATTCTACTGCTACCCTAACTCTAACTCATCTATCTACCTACTTGGATATCTGGTATTATCTATATATCCAGTATTATCTGCCTACCCCACTATCACTAAATAATAGATCATCTTACTACTCTTCTGCCTCTTCTAGAGTTTCTGAGTCTACTCTTTCTCCTTAGTACTAGGTTGTCTTACTGCTCTCTTACCTCCTCCAGAGTCTCTGGGTCTGGTCTTTCTTCTTGTCACTCATACTATATTTTCTGCCTTCTCCACCATATCTCATTCTATCTTGTCAGCCATACTCTCTTCTTTAGAAGCTATCTCTAACTAATAATAAACTACTTATAAATAGCTAGAGACAATGGTTTGATTCATAGAGATTATGAAGAACTTCAATATTGTCAAGGGAGTAATATCTTAGCAGATTGACCTACTCTTTATCTAAAGTCAGAAATAAGATATTCTTAATCTAGTATTATTATATCAAATTCTATATAATCAGTATATATTTAGCTTATATTAGCAGATTATTTATCTATAATTGAATAAGGAAACAGTTATCAGAAATATATCAGAATAGAAAGCAGTCATAATTAGTATAAAATAACTACTGAGATATAAATATTAAGCAAAAAGCAAAAGTATTAAATATTATCTCTATCTCAGAAAACTATAAAGATATCTTCTCAATATAACTATCAGGCTTCTTACTGAAGCTAGTTCCTCCTAAGTCCTACTAATTATCTTTTGATCATATTATAGTTATAATGAAAAGAAAGAACTTTCACTCTGAGGCTCTTAATCTTACTAGTCAAAATCTAGAACACTTTATTCTCAACTACTGGAAACTTATTAAATAGATCTATCAATCTATAAGTATAAAATCAGTCACCATATCTACTAATGCTATTAAGGCATTACTGTAGACCAGATTTCTATCTAAACTAATCTAAAAAGATATAAACAGAGACTTGCTAAGAAGATCTATCAAATCTTCTACTATACTCTCTATATAATCTCTAACTCAACTTTATATAAACCTCAGATATCCAGAACCTCTTCAATCCTAAAGTTAATGAACTAGAGATAAAAGTAGCTACCAAGATCTATTTCTGAATTTATCTTAAGAGTAAGAGCTATAAACTTCATTAAAGTCTCTTAATGAATAATAACTCTGATCAATAGATTTACGATCTCTCTGACCTATTTAAAAAATCACTTATATGAATAGATATTCTAAGAAATAAATATCAAGTTCTCTATATAGATAGTATTAACTATATTAGATAGTAATCTCTAACTCTAATTTAAAAATTATCAGATCAGTAAGAGGACCTTATAACCCTAAATCAGTAAAACAATTTGTAGACCTCATTGATTTCTCTGTTCTTGATATTGATATCCTACTAACTCATATACTGATCAAGATAATATCAATGATGAGAATAAGAATGACATTATTTCTCTAATCCTCAATCTCAAGATGAGCAAAATAGAATCAATGTAGATATTGATTTTTAAAAAGAGAGAAATATAATAATAATTATATACTTTATATTATCTAGTAAGCAATAATATTATAAATAAGTAATATAATATAAAAAATATAAAAAATATAAATAAGATAAATAAGACAAATATGAAAAATGAAATATCAAACTCTCTAAACTCTGAAACCTATATCAGTATTGCAGTAACTATATTACTTAATCAGTATATATACTATCAAAAATAGTATTTTGATTATAAATTCAAAAGCTACTGTTCTGATATAAAGATTAAGTACTTTTAAAAGAAGTAACTAAGTAGTTACATACTCAATTAGTTATATATAAATAGTCAGAAAACTATAAAATATTACTTAGACAATATGTATAAATACTCTAGTAATTATATTCAAAATAAATCAGCTCTTAGTTAAGTACAAATCTCTCTCTATATACACTTCTCTGAGTTTCTTAGTAATGAACCCTAAGTTACTTTATTATTTCTGACTAAACTTTAGAATCTAACTAACTTCTGTCAGAACTAAGAACTGGTATATAAATCTAAAAAAGAAACCTCTTTAAATCTGAATTATAAGAGATTCAGTCTGTACATAGCAAGAATAAGTCTTTTATAACTATAGTTACTGAGGAAGAATAACATTTTATTCTACTATATATAAAGAAATAATACTTTTTCAAATCTTAGTAAATACTACTAAGTAAAAGAACAATTGAAAGGCTTCTTGATATATATATATATTAAGTCCCTAAGTAATAACTTATTATCTAAGTTATATATCTAAAGATATAAGAGAGATTGAAAGAAGTATTATTATACTCTAATTTAAATTAACTATTATAATATATAATATTATTTTATAAAAATATATAAAAAATGATACTATATATCTGAAATACACTCTTATAGATTATATATATAATTGCTGATTTGCTTATAAAAGCTCTTTCAAAGTCTAACTTTAAGCTATATATATTTAAGAAATAAATCTTATAAATAATACTATAATAGTATCTAGTTAATTATAGAACTTATTAGATTCTCAAAAAGCCTCTCTCTTACCACATTTTCATTATCTATATATATTTATATTTTCTACATTACTTATATCACTCATCTATAAGTAGATATTATATATATTACTTATATTATATTTTTTATAGATATTATAGATATTTCAGAATACTTTTTAAACTGTGAAATTTTCTAAATATAAGTTCTTTAGTTCTAGTTCTGGGTTATATACAGTTCTAGTTTTGCATGTATTATGCATTGCATTTCTTCTGCGTTACATGCATTTTATTGCATCTTTTTTTTGGGTTCCAACTCGACATGTAAGCCAAGCCACATCTTTTTATACGTCACCAATCAATTCCATCAGTAACAAGTAAATTCGCGATATACACAGTCAATAAAATCGCCCTTTTTGCAACCGAATTCTAAGGATTTCACTACAGCTACCAATTCTGTTATTTGCGTGTGCATGAGAACGTGTATTTGTTTACAAGTGTATGAACCAAAATAAAGGTTTATTTACGTTATAACGACTCCAAAATGAGCATCAATAAAACTCCCCCCCCTTTTTAAAAAAAATAAAAATAAAAATAAAACTTGTCTTTGTTAATCTCTTCTCCATCTGAATTTGGCTCCCGGCATTTGATACATGACAGCCATCATGATAGAACGAAGGGTCGTAAAATTCCAATATCCGATAGTCTTTCGCAAGCCTCGATGCATTGGGGGGGAGAGCAAAACGCATGTTGTCTGAAATTCCACGTGATATCTGATGACAAATCTTTTATATTCAAAAATGGTTACCGTCCGTTAGACAAGTGGAACGGTGTTCAGGAGTTCTGGTTGTCTAAAGCGTCGATAGTCACAACTCGGCGGCACTTGAATTATCTTTAGATTGGTCACCATTTCTCCATTTAGCTGAGTCATCTTGATCCCATATAAGGGGCAAGCCACTAAGGTCTTGATTGCATCTGAACATTTTAACATATCAGTGTATGTGTAAGGTCAAATGCATTCTGATATCATTTGATTCGAACCATTGATGTTGTAGCCAAGTGAGTGGCTTTGATTTTCGCAGTCTGGCTCTTGAATTTGTGTCTTGTGATGCTTATTATCTGTAATGCCTTCTTTTTGTATATATACTTGACTTTGTATACTTATTTTTTTATTTTTTTTTTATTTTTTGAAATTATAAGTAGTCTAGCAGTCATTATTCTTTGGTTTGCCAGAGCTCCAGATAGACCATATGTTTGATACATGTGGTCATTGTTCTTTGAATTCTTCAGCAGAAATTTCAAATGGTTGTTCTATGTTAAAAAAGTGACTTCAAAACTTTTGGGCCATTTCAAGTAGTGGATTATCAGTGTGATTGTTATATGTGTAGATTTTCTAGATATGTTGAGATGTTTCTATATTTTATATATATATTTGGATTAAAACCATGATTCCTTAGAAATGGGAGACACATAACTCAGCCAAATTATGTGGCAACAAAGCGCCAGTGCTCAGCCTAACTACACAGCAAAGAGACTATATGGCGTGGCTCATGCTCAGCCAAACTATGTAATGAAGAACATTGTTACTTATACAGGAACACGATGACTCAACCAAAGGGAGAAATGTGACCCATCTAAAAATAATTCAGGTACAGCCGAGTTGTGACTATCGACGCTTTAGACCACCATGTTTTTCCGCCTCTCAATTTAGACACGGGATACGTTTTCACCCAATCAAAGGTGAAGAAAGTTGTTGGTCGTAAACCTTTTCTACAAGGAAAACTCGGCGCGATCTCGGGATCGGAGCTTTTAGCTGACGCACACGCGCAGCCACAAAAACATATAAGTGTACACTTATTTTATCATCTCCTCTCAACCACCAACTACCATCGACAATGTCCTCTATTGCCCCCTCTCATATTGTTGACACTCTCACTGACGTATCGAGCGCTCTACTCGCCTCTTTGCGTCGCGTTCCCTCCTCGGCCGCCCTCAGCTCTGTCGGCATTCTTGCAGCTGCATACGTCATCCTTTTTCAATATTTTGAGATCAATCAGCCGGCAGGATGGCGTAAAGTGCCTTCAGTGACTGGAAAGGCTTTTTGGACCTTATTCTCCGGAAAAACATTTGAAGAACAGTATCAGGGGTTTTTCAAGCCAACCCTTGAGAAACATGGCATTTTGAGGGTATGTTTCGAGAACTCCCTGAATAAACGATGCTCAACGTTTGTATATACACCAAATTTAATCTAGTATGTTTAAATTATTTCACCAGTACTTCAACCAGGTCGAAGTTGCGACGCCCGAATTCGCGATACAAGTTCTGAGTCAACCTGGTACGCTAGCATGCTCAGACCATCCTCCTTGATCTTTACACGTAATACGATTTCCTCACACGCGCGACGCCTCCTTGCTTCATACAGACGCCTTCCCGAAACTCATCATGGCCGACCGCCACCCAACTTCCCTCATGGCGGCGTTCTTTGGCACCAACCTAGTCTTCTCGAACGGTGATGTGTGGAAACGTCATCGACGAATTGCAAACCCAGCTTTCCATCGTGCGTGGAGTACGCAAGTGTTTGGCGATCTGAGCTTGGGCATGTTTGAGGAGTTGGATAAGCTGCTTGAGAAGGGAAAGACTGCGGACGTGCATGATTTTGTGCAGAGGTAAGTGTGTTGAATAAGAATTCACTTATTATAAATCGATTTTGGTTAAATCTAACCAATATCAACCTTTTCGCCATAGATTGACATTGGATGCTCTGGGCAAGGCAGTTTTCGATTTTAACTTCGGAGTATGCATGCTCGGTTTTCCATTACATCTATGATTTCAACCAATTCTGTATGTTTAATACGCTGACTAATATTCCCGAAAATCTACCAGGCGATCGAAAATCCCGAGGGTGATTATGTCAAAACCTATAATGAAATCATGATTGGTAAGTTGATCCATCCATACCAATTGTTGGAGCTCCTTCTTTCTCAAATGCTCATACTCAAGGCCATGTCTGTTGTATCCTCAATTCTCTCCAACTTTCCACTTTTCCAGGCGGCAGCAGCAACCTATATAACGTTTTCCCTTGGCTGGACGATTTCCCGCTCACCCGCCGCTACGATTCTTTCAAGTACGTGAAACACTTCAACGCACTCATAGATAATCTGATTGATGAGCGCCGCAAGGAACTCAACACGAATGGGATCGCCGACGAGGATCAAGCGGATCTATTGAGTTTGATGATCAAGGCCGCGGACGACGAAAAGAAAGCTTCAGCGGGGAAGGGTATGAGCGATGTAGAGATGAGAGTGAGTATTATCATTGTAAAGATCCGCGGATCAGGGGCGCTTCAGAATTTATTAATATTTTGGAGGTACAAAGACTTATCTACGGTTTACTGTTACTCTGCAATTAGAGCAACATGGTGATGTTCTTCTTAGCAGGGGTAAGTTAGAATTTGATAAGCAACTAGTTTTATTTTGAAATTGGAGAGCTATTTTATTCGGAATCTAATGAGTCCGTTCAATGTTCTGTAATAGCACGATACCACGGCCAACGCGCTGGCATGTGCAGTCTACTATCTTGCCATACATCAGGTAAATCACCTTGCCCTCTGCTTCATTTTCTTCATTTCCTTTATCCAAGGTCTCCGATGTCATATCTTCACACGTCACAATCCCAGGATGTTCAACGTACAGCCCGCGACGAGGTTCTCACCCTTCTCTCCGCTGATTCCACTGCTCTGGTCACCCCGACCTTTGACGAGACCAAGCATTTGCCCTACGTCACCAACATCATCAAGGAGACCCTGCGTCTTCAACCCTCAGTGGCCGTACTCCCGATGCGCATTACCTCACGTGATGTCGCGATGGGCCCTTATATCATCCCGCAAAACACCGTCGTCACGATCAACTTCTTCGCGCTGCACCACTCGCGTAAGGTCTGGGGCGACGACGCCGAAGAATTTAGACCCGAGAGATTTGAGGGTCACCAGGTCGATGAGAAGTTGGCAGATCCGGATGCGGATCCGGCCGTTGGAGAAGGAAAGCGGGACACATATCACTGGTTGCCGTTCAGTTACGGGTCGAGGTCTTGTAAGTTGGATTTATTTCGTTTTCGTTACCTTTATTCGACCATAGCGTTTTGGAACGATTGAACGCTATTGCAATTCGTAATGTTGCCTCATTCATTTATGCTCTATACTCAAAAGGCATTGGCATGAGCTTCAGCTATGCAGAGCAGCGCGTAGTGCTCGCCATGCTCCGTGAGTAACAATTTGTAACTCAAGATTGCATTTGTAAAAATTAGAGACTAGCACAACACTGTGAAATCTGACCTCTATTCGACTCTTCGCACAAAATCTATGTTCCGTCATCACCTGCAGTCCAAAAGTACGAATGGAGTCTCCCCGCCAATTCCCCCCACAAGGACAAAATCGTATTCCTTCCGGGTAATCTTCTGCGCCCGAATAACCTTCAGATCCAGTTCAAGAAGCGCATGTGATGGATTATCGGTTGATGTGGGTTGGAGCCGCCGCGCATAGAGTTGGGGTACCATACCCAAGATGTGGTGAACGAAAGTCAAAGGTCGTGTGATCGCATCATAAGTTAAACTAAGCTGGATGCATGTGTATCTATTATGAAATGGTAGGGGTATTCAGCATGGTCATACCTGTATAAGATTTGACCTCGATATGGAGGATTTTGTATTCACTTACACCCAATTACTATAACTATACCTGTATCAATTGACGGAATTTTCTCCTTGGCTCTTCAGAGTCAAGATTTCCACTTCATAAATTGGTGTCCGTCTGTCCATCCGTGAAACCTTGTAACCTGAATTAGTAGTCAGTTGTGTGAAACCTTGTAACCTGAATTGGTAGTCAGTTGCGTGAAACCTTGTAACCTAATTGAATATTCAAGTAACCTGATTGAATATTCGATTCAAAGCAGGGGCGGAAAATGCGCCTCAAAGCAGGGGCGGAAAATGCGCCTCAAAGCAGGGGCGGAAAATGCGCCTCAAAGCAGGGGCGGAAAATGCGCCTCAAAGCAGGGGCCTCAAAGAAGGGGCCTCAAAGCAGGGGCGGAAAATGCGCCTCATTCTCAATCTCACTGTCCAAGATTGAATAGCTTCTAAAAAGCACCTCATTCTCAATCCCATTGCCCAAGATTGAAAAGCTCCTAACAAAGCTTATTATTCTCAACCCCCTTGTCCATGATTGAATAGTTCCTAAAAAAGTACATCATTCTCAATCTCCTTTCCCAAATAGCTCTGTGAAAGTCAAAATTACATGACTTAGCCACAAATATGGGCCTATCCCTCAAAAGTTCAAACAATTGTGTGCCAAAATTGCTTACATTGATATGGTCTGGACTGTAACCTGTTTAGGTCAAGTTGCAAAACTCGTACCCATCCAGAGAAACTATGTATGCTATTCTTAACAATTCTCTTCAGTTCTGTATCTGTATGATGTCCACTTAAGCTCAACCACACAACTTCAATCATTCTTATTCTGCTAATAATAATAATGACCCTCTTGCAAATTATGAAACATACTCTCTATACTCTTGTATATTGAACCAAAGGCTTCATGGCACATTAATCCTAGTGGTGGCCATTCTCCATATATTCTTTCTATTCCATCTATAAAGAATAGTTATACAAGCCAGGAAATTATACAGTTTCTTATTCTTACCATTATTATAAATATACAAATTGGTCCTTATGGTATATACAATGACTTAGTGTTACTATTACCATACAGTATATAAGAAGCACAGTGACATCTAATTCTTAAAGATCAAGGCTTTCTATTATATAATACTGATGAATGTAATCATCTGTTTCAACCCATTTATAAGACTATCAAGAAACTAGCTAATGTAATCCCCAATGTCAAGCTTCTAAAAGAGTAGGTAATAAAGTATGAAATCATCTACTCTGATATTCTGGCTAGTGATAATGTTACCATTACTCTTATATCCAAAGTTGCTTGCTATTTAAAGAAGGGTGAATAATCTAGAGTGATCTCCAGTCTTGATACTGATGATCCACTCTATACCATATCTGATAACTATGAGTATTATGTATTCCTATATATAATATCAACAATAATGAAGTTGATGACAAGAATGTTGATATGGCCATTGCTCCTAGTGATCTCATTCTTGCTATCTTTACTATCGATCCATATGTCATTAAGACTACAAAACCTCTTTCTAGGTATAGTTATTCTTTGTATTTACAGAGTGTATATATTCTAAAGAAAGTAGTCATTGAGATTCAAGGCTCCAATTCAACTGACCCTGGAATATCTCAGAAATATTGATGCCTGAGTTCTGAGAAAAACCCTTTTGCTAATACTTAAATTTTTATATAAATATCTCTCTGTATTAATATTCAAATGGTGGGAGTATAGCAAAGTTCTTAAATCTTCAAATATGATATAGCTAGCTGCATATATTTATACTTGGCCATATAATATAAGCTTAGTGAATAATTTGTACAGATATAGATAATATATAATAATTATTCTATATATATATCAGATATTCAATATTTTGAGTTTGAAAGTTGAATTCAAAAATTAATATAAGTTTCCAATGAGTAGACATGTATGGTTACTCTATTTCAATATATGGAGCTTCTTATATATATATATATAGCATATTCTAAAGATAGTAGAACTGCTACTATTATATATCAAAATAGAGATAGTCAGATTGTGAAATTTGCAATTAAGTAAACCATACCAATAAATTTATATTGATTTATTACAAAAGTTAAGAGGCTTTATATTCTTTGAGCTCAATAGTATATAGTGGCTATTTCTCATAAATATATATTCCTTCACTATTCTCTAATACCCAAATAGGACTTAATAGATTCTTTTGCTGGTATACTGCTTCTGTAAGTAGAATACTATATATCTTATATTACTCAGTCACTGCAAGCATATCTCTAGCAATCTTATTTGGTTGGAGCTCATGATATGTAAAGAGAAAGATATTCTCAATATTTGGTCTATATGAAACAAAGATAAAGAGATATCAATTATCTGATACAAAAAAGGACAACTAATGATTAGATATATAAGGAGCAAAACATATCTCTACAATACATTCACTATATAGGAGATCTCTTCCTGCATTTTCTTTCTTTTATTAGACTTAGTGAAGTAGACAAGAGAGAGATAAATAAAACCAGGTTATAATATATAGTTCACTTAATTAGCAAACATGGTATCAATGAACTATATATATAATATATATATAAGTAAACCTGAAAGTCTATATATATAAATAAAAATAAAAATAAAACTATTCTCATACAATATATCTTATCCAATATATAAGTCCAAGCCTATTCAGTATCATTAATTTTAAACTACAGGTCACTATTCTTATTAGTATATATAAGAATTAATAGCTATCTATTAGCTCTCAGTCACTATCTTTGATATATTAAAAATAATAAATAAATAAGATTCAATATCAACTTATAACCCATCTCTAGTTGAAATAAAAAAAAAAAAAAAAAAAAAAAAAAAAAAAAAAA
>RBNI01002228.1:0-19210 GCA_003990745.1 Jimgerdemannia flammicorona | reverse complement strand
TAAGTAAATCCGCTCCCCATTAGGTCCTACTCCTAACCCCATCACGAAATTTCCTAATTGGGTATTGTCTGCAGCGATACACCAATTCAACTAAGCTGGCCTTAGTTTCTTGAACTTCCTGAAATACGGAAAATCCTGAACATCCAGAACTAGTCCAAAAAAAAAAGGACTTTGGTTGAGACGTCAACCTGATCTTGAAATCAATAAGCGTAGAGGACGTACTCCATATGAAATTGATCTTGACCATAAGAAAACAGTCCTCCAGAATATTTAGAACTTCCAGAAAACCCTTCCAGAACTACGTAACGGTTACCGTAAAAAGCAACCCTCTTACATCTTGGGTAGGCTGCAATAGCCTCAATCTTCATGGGGTCTGTGTGGATTCTGGTCTAGTTGATGAGGTGTCCTAGATAGGTGATTTCTTGAGCTGCAAACTTGCATTTCTTAGGCTTGATGTAGAGGCCATACTCCTTGAGGGCTAGCTGTATATGATTGATATGTTCCTGTGCAGTGTTGCTGAAGATGATCACATCATCAATATAGATAAAGAGCTATTTTCCAATCTCATTGCTGAAGACTCTATTTATCATTCACTGGAAACTTGCTGGGGTATTGTACATTCCAAATAGCATTTGCAGGTAGATATAGGTGGCATCAGGTGTGATGAAGGCTGATTTCTCACTAGTATCTTGAGTGAGACCAATCTGATGGAAGTCTGAGAACAGATTCAAGGTGGTGTAGTATTTGGCTTCACTTCCAAGAGTGGTAAGGATTTCTTAAATATTTGGCAAGAGCTGTCTATCCTTCTTGGTGATGGCATTGAGCTTCCTGTAGTCAATGCAAAGTCTTAGTGCAAACTCTCCAGGCTTGCTTCCTTTCTTCAGAGTAAGGACAATGGGTGAGATCCAGGGGCTGATAGCTTGCTTGATGATTCTGGCTTCTTCCATTTCCTTATGTTCTGCTCACAGCCACTCTCTATAGACAGGTGGGATGGGTCTGGCTTTCTGATAGATGGGCTTGGTATCACCAGTATCAACTTCAGGTAGTACTTGGGTTCTTGATTGTAGATATCCCTAAAGTCTGTAGCAAGTACTTCTTTGTTCTGGTGCAGGATCTTGAGAAGTTGTTCCTCCAGGGGAAAGTTTTCTCCAATGGTATATATGTGCTTGTTCTGGTCCTTGTCTTTCTTGTGCTCAAGCTCAGTAATCTTGGTGGCGGTATAGGCTCCTCTTCCAGTAGATCCAAAGTCTTGTTCTCCTCTCTTGGTCTTGATGAGTTCGATGGCTTCAATTATCTTAGGCTTCTTGACTTCATGGATCAGCATCTGGCCAATCCTGTCATACTTCTTGACTTTAAATGGGGTGGTGGGGTTGTGATTCCTGACTATGAGGAAGATCTTGCCAGTGTAATCAGGGTCAATTACTCCTCCTTCAACTGAGATTTCGCTTTTGGCCAGACTGCTACTGGTCTTGATAATTTCAGCATAGTTCTCTAGCAGCTTGACTCCAATTCCAGTGCCAAGTAGGGTGGTGGTCTGTGGTTCAAGAGTAGCATCTTGAATGCTGGCAAGGTCTATTCCTATGGCTCCTTCAGTCTTGTATTCTAGGATCTTAGCTTCAGGGTGAAACTTCTTGACCTTAAGAGTGATGTCTGATTCTTATTCCTCCTCATCATCACTGTCAGCCTGAAGCTCTGGGGGCTGGTCATCTTCTTCAGCTTTCCTTTTTGCTTCAGCAGCTTCTTACTCATGTTTCTATTGGCAGATTTTCCTGACTTCACTGATATAGGACCAGCAGTCATTCAGGTGTTCAGAGCAGTATATCCTAGTACTATGGGGGCATCTTCCTTGAGGGGCATAACTATCGATAATCTTGTTGTACCACTGCTCATCTGTGAGCTTGGATGTCTTATTCTTGTTCTTGTTCACTGAGTACATGAAGACCTCTGTGTCCTCTTCATCTCCTTCCTCCATATCTGGTAGAACTCCTTTGTGGACATTGATAGAGACTCATACCTTTCTTTCTCTGTAGTTGATCTGCATCTTCTGGGCATTGAGGTCAATGATGGCCTTGGCCTTATGAAGCCATTGGTTGCCAATGAGGATGTCATAGTTGGTGGTGCTTGTAACAATCACATCTACTGAGATAGTAGCTCCTCCTATCTTGATGGAGACTTCTCAGATTTTACTAAAGGAGATAGCTCATGTACCATCTGCTGTAATATAGATCATCTTGGTGGACTCTTCAACGTCCCAACCTAGGTGGTCAATTGTCTTCTTGCTCATAAGGCATCCTCCAGCACCAGTATCAATGATGGCATCAAAGATACAGTCTTCAATCTGATATAGGGTATAGGCTGATGTCTTGTGCTGGTCTTCAGATTCTTCATCTGAGTTTTCAGATTCTTCTTGTATATTGTGAGCTTCTACAATCTTGTACTCTTGATTCTTGGCAATAGTTGTAAGTCCTACTCTCAACTGCTGTCTAAAGGCAGGGACTTCGGCTAGTTGTCCAAAAGTGGCATTGACCTTCTGTTCCTTGAGGTCCTTGTAGATATCATACTGGTGGATCTTGGTCTTGTGCAGCTTCTGTTCCTTCTTGCTTTCACTTTCTCCTGAGACTGGAGTAGTGCCTTCAATGATTTGGTGGATAGCTTCATCTAACTCTATATCTTGATCAATCTCCTTGGGTTGAGTCTTGCTTTGAATAGTGATAGCTGGGGTTTTCTTTGGTCTTCCAACTAGCTTACTGTTGCTCTTCTTGTCATAGGGCTTGGACCAGGTTCTGGTACCTTCAATAGCAGGGTAGAATTCGAGCTCCTTATAGTATTCTTCATCATCAGTGTCACCAATCTCCTCAGGTTGAGTCTTGCTTTGAATAGTGATAGCTGGGGTTTTCTTTGGTCTTCCAACTGGCTTGCTGTTGCTCTTCTTGTCATAGGGCTTGGACCAGGTTCTGGTACCTTCTTCTCCACATCTGAAGTATGTGATATTGCATTCTTCTATAGTAGCTGCAAATATCTGCACTGGTCTCCTGTTGGCACTTCAGACTTCTCTAACAACATTACCAAGGTGTGTAGTTATCTCGGTGAACTGCTTGGTGAGTTCCTCCACTGGATCAGCTTTGGCTGTCTTGGGGGTAGGTGGGGTTGGTTGTCTATTTACAACTGTGGTAGGTATAATACTGGTTGGCTTTGATGGCTCTATCTTGATGTCAGTTATTTTCTCCATTGAGTGTTCAGCAGGGTGTCTGGCAGTCTAATATCTCTGTGCAAAGATCACTTTCTGATCAAGGGTCAGTGTAGCTGGGGTAGACTGGATTACTAGAGCAATTTCAGGGTGAACTTCTTTGAGGAAGATTGAATTTGCTATTTGTTCCTTAAGGCAGTCATCATAGCCAGTCAAGACAATCTGGTGGCAGATTCAGATATAGAATGAGTTGAGATCTTCACTAAGTCTCTGGCAAATAGTATTGAGTTGATTCTCAAGAGCTTGCTTGATCTCTTCAGTATAGTATGTTGTTCTGAGGAAGGCCTTCATGTTGGCAAGTTTGGCTACACTAGCATTAGCAATAGTAGCTATATTGAACTTGTCTCTGGTAGGTCCTCTGAGGCTGACTGGTAGAAGGGCCAATTGTGCATCCACACCAAGGGCTCATATGGCAGTGAATTCTTCAAAGTCTTCAATAAAGGTCAGGATTGACTCTTCAGTAGTATATCCATAGAATGTGGAGGGATGCATTTCTATCTTATCTTGAATTCTTGTAAGAGTAACTCTTATAGTCAGGGTAGTTGTTGTGGGGGTTATTCATTTTTCAGCTTGAAAGTGAGGGATTCATCTTGAATCACCAGCCAATGGGCACCAAGTTGTTATGTAGTGGTCACTGAGTCCTTTAAATATGCTAGATTCTCTTCAAGATGTATCTCTTAGACTAACTCAAGTTTGTTATAAGCAAGTTCTTATTAGAGTGCCTTCCTAAGGTCTTATAGTCCTCAAACTTCTTATCTTTAACTGTCTTATTATCTCTTAGATTGCTTGCAAGGAAGTGTGTATAAGTGAAACTAGAATTGACTTTATTTCAGAGGAAATAAGAGAAGTATTTATATAAAATATAATTCAATGATTGCTAAGATATAAAGTTAAATATAAATTCTAATAACTAAAATAAAATGCCAGAACAGGAAAAACTGCTAAGTTCCAGGGTCAGTACTGATGGTTGTACAGGTTCAGGATACTGGTATAATTTGGTATCACATCAGAATACCAGTGCTGGTATTATTTAGTGTTATATCAAATACTAGTGCTGATATTATTTAGTGTTACATCAAATACCAGTACTGGCATTATTCAGTGTAACAAGAGACTTAGAGCAGAATGTTCAGAATCATGGGGGCTTCATCCTTATTGTCACTAAAGGAAATGAAATCTGCGAATTTATCATTATTGTCATGTAGGTCATGCATTTTACATGTGTTGTGTGTTTCACATACTTCGATGTCATGTGGGATGACATCATCGCCAATGATGTCATCACATTCAGCAGTAGTAGGAACAAGGAGATCTAGAGCTCTCCAGTCTATGAGGTTCTCTTCCACAAAATAGGGGACAAATGTGGGATCTTGGGGAGGTCTAACCTGGATGCTTGGGCCTTAGAATACTAAGATCAACCCTTACAGGAATTGGTCTGGGTTGTCTTAGAGGATAGGATGCCAGAAGTCTTCTACTTCATCACTATTGAGGGTGATAGTGGACTGGGCTTCTGTAGCCATCCTGGCTTCTAGTGCATTAATATGGCAAGATGACAGGTCTCTGAAATCTGAGACTCTAACATACTCCAAGTTAGAGATCAACTATGGTGCATGCCTGAGGATCTGATGAATCTTCTTAGCTATCTTTGCCTCATATATATATGTCTATGGGAGTGGTATCTTATAGCTCTTGAGGGCTGGCCTGTGAGAACTCCCAGCAGAGAAGGTTTTCTATTTTGTACTCTTGTTATATTTAGAGACATTTGGTAGTAATAGTGATCCTTGTTTCCATTTCACAGTAATAGAGAATATAGGATAAGAGTCACTAGTACCCAGGTTGACACTAGGAGTCCTTCTTGAGTGGGTCCTCATGGCTTTTCTGATGTCTTGGAACATCCTCTCTTCAACTAAGATACCTTAGTGATTTCTTGATCTTGAGGTTTGGCAGGCAGCAGATATTTCATTTATGGTAAGTCTTTGAGCTATTTTGAGATTGGTGGGTCTTATTGTTTACTGCTACTGCAGTTCCTTGATCCTTCTTTTATATTCCTCAGGATGCTTGTACTGTGGTCCCAATGACTCACAGTTGGTCATTATTGCTCATCTTGTATGCTGTATAATCTTCTTATGCTCTGATCTGGTGGCTTACAAGGAAAGACTGTCTCCTGTACTATAGATATTTCTGAATATGCATATATTTCTTGGAATTAATATACATTAAATTTGTCAAAATTGGCAACTTAACTGTATATTAATTAATTATATTAAGCTGTCAGAATCTCATTCTAGTGAAAATATTACTAGTATCTTTGAGAGTTATGTTTGAGATTTTGATATACAAATAAAGATATGTAAAGAGTGAGTAAGTTATTATATTTACAAAAGGTCAGGTTTTCAAAAAGATCAGGTTTTTGAAAAAGATCAGATTTTCAAAATAGGTCAGGTTTTTAAAACAGGTCAGGTTTTTGAAATAGATTAGGTTTTTAAAACAGATTGAGTTTTTGAAAAAGGTTGGGTTTTCAAAAAAGATTGGGTTTTTAAAAAACAGTTATCTTATATTTTGAATTATTGATTTTTTACTCTAGATATTAGCTATAACAACAGACAATATATTTAACAACAATATATTTTTTCAAACAATTGGAATAGAGTTCAATCATAACCTTAACTATCAGTCAATACAATATATATACTGTATGACTTATATTATTAATCTGACTATTCAGGTCTTTTTAATCTATCTGAAGGCTGATGATAATGGAGAAATAATTTCAAGTCTCTGAATAAATATTATCAAGATTCAGTTATCACTATAGTATTATGAGAGATTTACTATATAATGTAAAGCTTATAGAATCAACAATCTAAAAGAACTTATTTTAGATATTAAGACTTAATAGAACTCAATATATTTAATAATTAAACAGACCATTGAATTATCTAAGGTAATTATATTTAAAAGGATTTTATTGTTAATATAATAAGAACATGTGAGTGATGTTTTACTAAATTGCAGTGACCTTGTGTTCATTCAGTTACTATCACTATAATGCCTCAATTATATCTGAGTGACTTATTACAAAAGTTCAGGTAATCTAATGAATTTATTTTTATTAATAGCTTTTAAATTTAAGCAATAATATACTATTGGAGATTATACTTAGCAGTTGCTAAAAGATATCATTGTGATATTAAAGAGCTTTTAATGTATAACAGATCTTATAACTCAGTAAAAATATTCAATAATTTATTCTGCTATTCCAATTTATAACTTTCTACTGAATATATTGAAATTATATAGCAGAAATAAAAAAAACTGAAAAGCTAAATACTCTCATTTAATAGATACTAACAACAGCTATTGATAAGTTGGAGAAATACTATTCAAGACAGATCATCCAATTTATTATATTGGTACTGATAAGTAAGCATTTCAAAATTTGCTTGATACTAAAGACTATTTTGAAATTTTGAACTATAAATTCATTTTGAAATTTATTTTATTTTTTGAATGAAAACCAGTTCTTGATCTCATACTTAAACTATAATATTATTCAAACTACAATTGGGAAACCATTTGGATTGAAGTGGCCAAAAGAACAGTTTGTATAATTTATAATAAAAACTATATCTCTCTATTAGTTTATCATATAAGTTCTAAAGTAGGAGCTAAAGTTAATATTGATGATATTGATGATATCAATGCTGAGCTATCTGAATATATATTTAACAAAAGACAAAAACTAATGACAAATTCTGAAGAGGAGTTAGATAATTATTTGAAAAGTGAAACTATTAAATTTCAATTAAGAGTTGATATATTATATATCTTAGTAGTAAGTAAGTTGGTCTATGTAACATTTTAGTATAGTTTACTTCTTTTCTTTATCTTTCCTCAATATTCTACAATCTTCCAGTACTTTCCAAATACTTAGAAATCCTTTCTTGGCACCAAGCATCCATTAGTACTTATTTAGCTAGTCACTGAATATCCTAAAAACTTATAGAACTTTATTTGTCATCATTTATCATCTTTGCTGAGAACTTTCCTCTTAGTATTTTCCTTTGATTTCTCAGATCTTTCCAGATCCTTCTTTTAGATCTTATATAAATATTTCCTTTATTCTTATGAATAAAGCCTTGGAATATTTTCTTCCAGAAATCCTTCAAGAACACTTGAATCCTTAGTATCTCTTCAAGCTACTTAGGACCACCAGAACTAGTCATTTCCTTATTTAGAAACTAGAACCATTACACTTGGTAGTAGCAGTTAAGTTACACCTAGTCTTATCAAGACATCTATTAAGCTATCAGTTACAACATATGAAGGACAACAAGTGAAACCCTTCATATAGTACCTATAGTCCAGGCAATGCCTCATACAATTAGCAAGAAGAAGAGAAACAGCAAAACCCTACTCAGTCAACTGGGGCCATTGAGAGTCTTTTGCAGACTGCATTAGCTCAGATTGCTCAACTTCAAGAATGTATAGAAAGAAAGGAAAGCAAGGCCCCTGCTCATATCTCTGTACCTCTACCAACATCAATATATCCAACAGCAGTTACTATCAAGCCTCAGAAGCCTGACACTTTTGATGGTCAAAGAGAAGGACTGTCTACCGATTCCTGGCTTTTCCAATTAGAGTAATATGGAGAACTGACTAATTTGGAAGAAGCAATACTAGTCCAATTTGCCACTACACTTCTCCAAGGAAATGCTGCAATCTGGTGGTGAAACCATGATCAGAATACCAGATTTGCTGGCTGGATCAAGACCTGGAATGAATTCTCTGATACTGTTCAAAGCCAATTCAAACCAGTCAACAGCACTAAGGTCATTTGAGACCACCTGGCAAATATCAAACAACTCAAGTCTGTGTAAGTATACAATGCACAATTCCTGTCAATCCTGCTAGAATTACCACACATCACTGAAGATGAGAAGGTAGACAAGTATATCTAAGACCTGAAAGGTCAAACCTGAGTTCATGTCGAACTAGAAGAACCCAAGGACCTGGATACAGCAATGAAGATTGCTGATAGATTTGATGTCATTACCTATGGTCACTGCTTTGAATAGAAGAGACCACCTTTCAACAATAACCACAAAAGAGAGGAATCCAAAGTCAGAACTGTTGGACCTGCCCCCATGGACCTAGATATCATCAACAAGAGCAAGAAAGACAAGCTTACACCTGAGGAAAAGGAGTGCCTTAAGAAGGCTGGAGCCTGCTTCTTTTGCTGTCAGCCTGGTCACATTGCAACCAAATGTCTCAAGAAAACTGCCAAACCAAAGAGGATTCTGGTTCTATCCAAAGACACCCAAGGTCAACCAGTTGAATAAGAAGTTGTACTCAATTTCATGCAAGTCAACCCCAAGGCCCAGATCCCTCAAGCATAGTCAGAAGGAGCCATTGGTTTGGACCTTCAAGCAGTACAACAAGTCACTATTCCTGTACATGAAAGAAGGCTCATTCCAACTAGCCTTTCAGTCGAAATCTCCAAGGAACATTATGCAAGAATTGCACCAAGATCTGGCCTCAGTCTCAAGCACTCATTAGATATTGGTACTGGAGTCATTGACCCTGACTTCCAAGGCAAAATGTAAGTCCTACTAGTCAACTACAAGAATCAACCATATACTGTCAATGAAGGTGACAGAATTGCACAGCTCATTCTGGAGCAAGTCATCCTACCAGTCATCAAAGAAGTCACCAAGCTGTCTTCAACCAAGCAAGATCAGAAAGGCTTTGGCAGTACTGACAAAGTTGCAAGCATAGCTAAGAACTGAGCCAATTCAATACTCATTTTCAAAGGTCTAGTTAAGGGACAAAAATTAGATGTTCTCATAGACAGTGGAGCCATTGGGAACTTCATCAACAAGAACCTCATTGACAAGCTCAAGATTCTCACCAAACTAGCTGGTAAGAATGGTGGAGTTGCTACTGCAGATGGCACCACCTTACCAATTGACTCAATTGCTACTAAACTCCCTCTCAAGATCCAGAAGTACTGGGAATATTTAGATTTCGAGGTAGCACCACTAGAAGACTATGACCTGATCCTAGGCAAACTCTGGCTTACATGATACAACTCTCAGATTGATTGGACCAAGAATGAAGTCACCCTGATTTAGGATGGAGTCAATATTACCATCAAACCAGATAAGACTCAGATGAGAACCCCAATTGCTACCCTTTCAGCAATTCAGTTCAAAAAGGCCCTCAAGAAAGCTACCTGTATCTTTGTGGCACTGATCTGATCAAAGAAAGAAGACAAGAAGCTATCAATTAGTAAAAACATCAAATTACTGCTGAACAAGTACAAGGATGTCTTCCCAGACAAACTACCTGGTCTACCACCTTCAAGAGACCATGACCATGAAATCAAGTTGGTACCTAATGCAGCTATACCTAAGAAGAAAATGTACTGTATGTCTCCACTCGAAATTGAAGCAGTTAAGAAGGAACTCAATGAACTCATTGAGTGAGAAGCCATTCAGCCAAGCAAGTCACCCTTTGGCTCTCCAGTCCTATTTGTTAAGAAAAAGGATGATACTCTGCAAATGTGCATAGACTACCAAGTACTCAACAAGATCACAGTCAAGAACTATTATCTACTATCACTCATAGATCAAATCTTTAATGCTCTCAAAAATGCAAAGTACTTCACCAAGATTGATCTTACCTCTAAGTATCACCAAATTCAAATCAAATCAGAAGACATATCCAAGACTGCCTTCATGATACCCTTCAGACTCTATGAATTTCTAGTCATAGCCTTTGGTCTCACCAATGCACCAGCAACCTTTCAAGATCTCATGCAAACTGTCTTCAAGGATCAGCTCTATATCTTTGTACTTATATACATTGATGACATTCTGATCTTCAGTAGCACTGAAGAAGAATACCTCAAGCATATTGAATAAGTCCTCAAGATCCTCTGTGAGAACAAGCTCTATGCAAAGCTCAAGAAATGTAAATTTTTCAAGGATCAAGTCAAATATCTTGGACATATTGTATCAGCCAAAGGAATTCAAGTAGACCCAAGGAAAATACAAGCCATTAAACAGTGGCCTGTACCAGCAAACCTCACTGAACTTAGGTCTGGCTAGATACTACCATCAATCTGTCAAGAACTTCTCTGGCATTACAGAATCTTTGACAAACCTCCTGTGAAAGGAACTCAACTCTGACCTCTATGTCTCCTACATCTGAGATGCTTTCTGTTAACAAGCTTTTCAAGAACTCAAGAACTGCCTGACCCATACATCTATCCTTAGAAATATAGACCCAAACTTGAAGTTCACAGTCACTACAGATACATCTAACTTTGCCATTAGTGTAGTCATTTCTCAAGATGATGGTCAAGAACACTGATCTATTGCCTTTGAGTAAAGAAAATTGTCCCCAGCAGAACAAAAGCTGGCTACTCATGAAAAGGAACTCCTGACAATCATGCATGCCCTTAAGACCTGGTGATACTACCTAGAAGGAGTTGAGTTTGATGTGATTACCAATCACAGGTCTCTTCAGTATATCAATACTCAATCAACCCTTTCTTACCAACAAGCCAAGTGAAGTCAATTGCTTCAGACCTTTATCCCAAACATCATCTACAAGTCTGGCAAAACTCTTGTTGTACCAGATGCACTTTCAAGAAGACCTGACCTTGCTGCAATTTTACAAGTTACTGTGGCACCTGAATTCCTCAATCAGATCAAGAAGGCATATGAATAAGACTCTCTGGTTCTACAAAGGAACACCAAGGAATTTAAGAAAAAGTACACCATCAAGGACAACCTTATGTACTATTAAGACAAAGTATATATTTCTACCAACCCTGAACTATGGTATAAGATTCTTTATGAACATCATGACTCCCCATTAGCTGGTCACCTTAGAACTGAGAAGACCATCAAGAATATCCAATGAGACTACTACTGGCCAAATATGCTCAAGGAAATCAAGGAGTATGTCCAAAGCTGCGATCTTTGCCAAAGAAACAAGTCAAGCAACCAAGCACTCACTGGTCTTCTACAACCCTTGCCAATTCCAACCAAGAAGTTCGAATAAGTCACAATGGACTTTATTGTGCAACTTCCATGAACCAAAACAGGCTATGATGCTATTGTTGTGTTTGTGAACCATCTCACTAAGATTACAATTGCTGAGCTAACTACAACCAATGCCACTGCCCCAGAAATTATAAGAATCTTCTTCAAGACTGTCTTCTGCCATTATGGACTTCTCTGAGTAATTATCAGTGACTGCGACCCCAAGTTCACAAGCCACTTCTAGCAAGTACTCTTCAAGACCCTTGGAATCCAAATTGCTATATCTACTGTCTTCCACCCTCAAACTGATGGACAGACTGAGCAAATGAACAAGACACTTGAACAAATGCTCAGAAACTACATATCTTATAAGTAAGATAATTGGGACCACTATCTGACCTACATCGAGTTTGCCTACAATAATGCCATCCAATCATCAACTAGCCTTTCCCCATTTTAGCTACTTCATGGTTAAAACCCTGAGACCCCTGTAAGCCTAGTCTCATTCCAGCAATCCAGTCACACACAAGTCTCTACAGCTCAGAATCTTATCAACAAAATGGATTCTCTTCTCAAGATCATTACTATGAACCTATAAAAGGCTCAGCAACACCAAGCTAAGTATGCAGATAAGAAGCAGCAAGATGTCATATACAATATTGGTGATATGGTTCTACTCAAAGCTGATAACATCAAGGCTCAATCTCAAGTCAACTGCTAGTCAGCCAAATTCCAGCCCAAGTATCTTGGACTCTTTGAGATCACCAAGCAAGTCTCCACCTAGTCTTACTGCCTCAACTTGCTAACAACTATGCATATACACCCAGTATTCCATATGTTACAACTCAAGACCTGGAACCAGTCACCTCTATATCCTAGCTGAATTCTGACACCATCAGTACCAGTGATAGTTGAAGACTACATTGAGTATAAAGTCGAGAAAATCTTAGACAAACGAGTCTGGTACTATTGTACAGAATACCTAGTTAAGTGGATGGGTTACCCTGAATATGACACCACCTGGGAATCTGCTGCTAATCTCAAGAACTCCCAAGACCTCATCCAAGAGTTCGAGCAAAAAGGAACTCATTGACTGCCCATGAGGTTCTCCTCTTAGATAGTAGATGACATACTGTGCTAATCAGACACATTAAGTATCAGGGTACTCTAAAGGATACAGTATCAGAAACAAAAAATATAAGAGAATCCTATAAATTCTGCAACCAATGAGGTTCAAATCAGTTCTCATCTGATCAAGATGATACTTTGGGCCTCACCTTATATAAGAATGACCAGTTCTTATCAATGAGCTGACATATTTTGTTTGAAGTTTCTTTTAGTTTTATTGTTTTTTTTTTATGTGTAACTTTGAGAATTCAATGAGAATATTAATTCTTAAGGAGGGGGAGATGTAATATTTTAGTATAGTTTACTTCTTTTCTTTGTCTTTTCTCAATATTCTACAATCTTCCAGTACTTTTCAAATACTTAGAAATTCTTTCTTGGTGCTGAGCATCCACTAGTACTTATTTAGCTAGTCACTGAATATCTTGGAAACTTGTAGAACTTTATCATCATTTGTCATCTTTGCCAAGAACTTTCCTCTTAGCATTTTCCTTTGATTTCTCAGATCCTTCCAGATCCTTCTTTCAGATCTTGTATAAATATCCCCTTTTTTCTTATGAATAAAGTCTTGGAATATTTTCTCCCAGAAATCCTTCAAGAATACTTGAATCCTTAGTATCTCTTTGAGCTACTTAGAACCACCAGAACTAGTTGCTTCCTTATTTAGAAACTAGAACTGTTACAGTCTAATTTGAAATATTATTCATTCTCTATTTTGATTTAATTCATTAAGAATATTAGAGCTATAGTGGAGATTATCCAAATCTAGCAAAAATGGTATATAACTATTTAGCTATCCTAATAACAAGTGTGCCTATAAAGAGAGTGTTTTTAAGTAGTAAAGATCTTGTAATATCTAAAAAGGGTACTTTACTCTGAAACAATTTATAAATATATATATTTAAAGATATGATAATAATAAGCTGGCTGATCTCAAAATAATCTTAAAATACTAAATAAATATATATATTATCATATAGTAGTTACTGAGTCCTTTAAATATGTCAGATTTTCTTCAAGATATATCTCTTAGACTAACTCAAGTTTATTATAAGCAAGTTCTTATTGGAGTGCCTTTCCAAGGTTTTATAGTCCTCAAACTTCTTATCTTTAAACTGTCTTGTTATCTCTTAGATTGCTTGCAAGAAAGTATATATATTGTACTGAGTAGACTGACTTTATTTCAGAGGAAATAAGAGGGGTATTTATATAAAATATAATTCAATAATTGCTAAGATATAAAGCTAAATATAAATTTCAATAACTAAAACAAAATACCAGAACAGGGAAAACTGCTAAGTTTCAGTATTAGTACTAATGGTTGCACAGAGTCAGGATGCTAGTATAATTTTGGTGATATAGGAAAATAGTGCTAGAATAATTCAGTATCACATCAGAATGCTGATAGTGGAATAGCTGTTATACAAGAAAAGAGTACTGGCATAATTCAAGAGACTTAGAGTAGAATATTCAAGACTATAGGGACTTTATCCTCATCTGAGGTCAGGATGTCTTTGAAGGAGATGAGATCTATAAATATCTCATCCATCTCATCATGTAGGTCACACAGGATGACATCATTGCTGATGACATCATCACATTTGGTGGGAAAATCAGGGGCTCTCCAATCTATGAGATTCTCTTCCACAAAATAGGGAACAAATGTGGGGTCTTGGAGAGGTTTAACCTGGATGCTTAGACCTTAGAATACTGAGATCAATTCTTGTAGGAATTAGTCTGGGTTGTCCTAGAGAATGAGATGCCAGAAGTCTTCTACTTTAACACTGTTGAGGGTGATAGTGGACTGAGCTTCTATAGCTACCCTGGCTTCTAGTACATTGATATGACAGGCTGATAGGTCTCTGAAGTCTGAGACTCTAATATACTCCAAGTTGAGGATCAACCATAGTATATGTCTGAAGATCTGATGGATCTTCTTAGCTTTTCTTGTTTCATATATATCCATAGAAGTGGCATCTTGTAACTCTTGAGGGCTGGCCTGTAGGAACTCCTGACAGAGGAGGTTTTCTATTTCATAATTCTACTATATTTGGAGGCATTCAGTAGCAATGGTGATCCTTGTTTCCATTTTACAGTAGTAGAAGATATAATGATAAAGGTCATCAGTACCTAGGTTGACACTAAGAGTCCTTCTTGAGTGAGTTCTCATAACTCTTCTGATGTCTTAGACATCCTTTCTTTGACTGAGGTATCTTAGTGGTTCCTTGACCTTGAGGTTTGGTGAGCAGTAGGTATTTCATTTATAGTAAGTCTTTAAGCTATTTTGGGATTAGTGGATCTTGTTGATTGCTATTACTGCAGTTTCTTGATCCTTCTTTTATATTTCTCAAGATACCCATACTGTGGTCACAATGACTCACAGTTGGTCATATTGCTTATCTTGTATACTATATGATCTTCTTGTACTCCAATCTAGTAGCTTGTAAGGAAAGGCTGTCTTTTATACTAATGTCATCATTCTGAGATTACTATTATAACATATATTAAGTTATTATAAGTAATATGTATGACATATTAATAATCTATAGATATATTATAATATTCAAATATAATTTCTAATATACATATATACATACTACCCTCTGTTCATATTTGAAGCTCTCAGCTCTCTTATTGACTAGTATTAATTATATTATATTGCTCACTTCTGGCTTGCTTATTATATCACTACTATCTAAAGCTCTCAGCACTATATTTAAAGCTCTCACTTATTGGCTAGTACTCTCAGTGTCATATTTGAAGCTCTTGGGGCTCACTTGTTAGCTAGTACTCTCAGTACTATATTTAAAGCTCTTGGGGCTATATTATTACTTTAGGACTTACTTCTGACTTACTTATAAAACTTTCAGTACTATATTTGAAGCTCTTGAGACTTACTTATTAATTAATATTAGCTTACTTATTATATTACCATTATTCAAAGTGTAAGCACACAACCTCCAAGCCACAGAAATCACACGCGACCTCTGAACAAATCTGGAAATCACCTGTAAGATCACAAAGCTGAGTCAAACAGAAGTCACAGTGTACAAAGCTGAGTCAATACCAAGTCACGGAACACAAGATCCACACAAATGGAATCTTACCAATCTAGAACAAATACATATATACCCAGCCCCAAGATGCGTCGAAACAGAGAACCAAAACAAATAACAACCACAACTTCCAAATACACAAACATGACCACTGAGATCTACAACTGCATCCGCACTGACATTTGGAATGCCATTGTCAACCGAGCCACACCCCCCTCTGCCCCTCATGAATATCTACAGCCAAGCACCTCTCTACTTCATGGAAGCCCGATAGAACGCCCTGAACATGCTTAACGAGGCTCACCAGATTGGACAAATCTCAAGCTACTACCAGATCGGCTGCCTCCTGGAAGACATAGTGGAACACCACCATGATACAGACATTACCCAGATGTCTCAACACCAGAAACTCATCGCTCGCAAATACCGAGAACTCTTTTATGAGTACAGCACCTTTATTCCCCACCTCCGAGTTACTACCAGCGAAATGGTTGCTACCCTGTCCTATAGTCAAATTGATGATATGATACAAGAACTCAACTACAAGTATCTTGAGTATGTTGAAACCACAGACAGAACCTTCCCACACCCTGATGACTACATCCTGCAAATGCCCCAAGTTGGATACACCATGAAGGACATCTACAATATAATCAACTTCGACAAAGATGAAGCAGAAGACAATGATCCTTCTGATGCTGACATGACCTCAAGCCAAGGATCTCTTCCAACTCTAATCATACCACCAACTCTGCCAATGAACTTAGAACAGTTCATAACCACATATGAGACTTATTGGGACAATGACCACTGGCATGAATACCAACCTGCATTCACCCCTAATTACTTCAACTATAATGAAGAGACTGGAGAACACAACCTGTACCTTCAGACAACCCTCAAGATTGAACCTACCACTCCACCACCCGAGTACGAGCGACATGAACCACAACTGCCAGCATACTACAACCCCATGACTCATAGTGCTATAACCTACAGAAGGTACGCAGACAGCGAATCCGATGAAAGTGAAGACAATGCACCACTTCTTCACCCCCCAACGCCCTATCCAGCATACGAGACAGATGATGCTATCCTATGGGATGGAGATGAAGTCCCAATGTATTATTACCTCAGCGAACAAGGAGAAGTAATCTGCGAACCACTCTTCCTAGATGACTACTTCATCAGAGATGATGTCATCGATAGTGATGTCATCGAAGACTATCCAGATAGTGCCTAAACCTATAAATAGCCTGGCAGTCATAGTATAGTTAGATTAGCCTTGTATGACGTGACTGTGAACTGACTCAGCAGTCAGACGATCTCTTGATATGTCAGATTACACTTGTACTACATGACTGCATTCTGACTCAGCAAGGCACTTAGTGCTACATCCATATTTAGCCTAGTCCAGATAGCCCCTCACTAGTATAAATACCCCCTCCCCCAGACCTCAGAATCTCAGACCTGAACAATCCGAACACAACTCCTAAACACTTCCCTACAATACCCCTTTACATAACTACTCCTAGTATAGCAATATCATGAATAGCGAATAAACCTATTTAATAACCCACAAACTACTCTTAAGTAAATCTGCTCCCTGTTAGGTCCCACTCCTAACCCCATCACGAAATTTCCTAATTGGGTATTGTCTGCAGCGATATGCCAATTCAACTAAGCTGGTCTTAGTTTCTTGAACTTCCTGAAATACGAAAAATCCTGAACATCCAGAACTAGTCCAAAAAAGGACTTTTGGTTGAGACATCAACCCAATCTTGAAATCAATAAGCATAGAGGATGTACTCCATATGAAATTAATCTTGACCATAAGAAAACAGTCTTCCAGAATACCTAGAACTTCCAGAAAACCCTTCCAGAACTACGTAATGGTTACCTTAAAAAAACAACCCTCTTACAACTTGGTAGCAGCAGTTTACAATCCAATTCCGCTTCAAGACGCTTCCTCACCCTGCTACAAACCCTTCTGCGAATTTCTACAAGTTGGTATAGAGCCCAACCTCTGAACTGGAATTTATTCTGAACCATCTGACAATCTGGAGAGAATTGAACCTGACGTATAAGGACAATTTGACCTCCACACCTGCAACAAGTGGGACAAACTTCATTCAAAGAAAGAAGTACTCCGATTAAACCAGCAAATAGGCGAAACCCTATTCACTGAACTCCTTGCACTACACCCAGCAAGTCAAGACGAAGAAGGTCTTATAGAAGCCTTCTTTACTCTTCTCAACAAGAGTTTTGTCAGCTCCACAAACCCGAGCGACCTAGGACAACCAGCAGCAGTCTTTCTTGCCTTAGTTCCTCATGAAGCCCAAGCCTCTGTAGCCAAGTGGCTCAACTCTACCGACTTTCACCGCACCAGGACCAAGACCACATTATACTACTGATTCCAGAACAGCAAGGCCCGCTATATTCTTAAAGAAGAAGCAAGAAAAACCCTTCATCAACTACCTGATTCCGAACCTGAAGCAGGTCTTGCTACAGTCCTACCTGGATCTGAAACCAATACCGAACCAGAACTTGACTTTGAATTAAGTCCATCTAAAATCAGATATACAACTGATTCTGTCTACTTTGACACCAAGCAAACCCAAGTATACGGGGACCAAACCAAAGAGGAGGAGGAGTATCTCAGTGAATTCGATCCCGGATATACCACCAAAGGAAATGAACCTCCATCAGGACAGAATACACCTACACAGCAACAGACAGCCATTTATCAAGCCCTTACTCCAGACCCACAACTATTACTCCAGCAACTTACACAGACCCAAAGAACCCCATCACACTCTGCACCAGTACCTCAAGTAGTACCAGTAACACCACTATTAGCAGTCCAACCTCCTCCAGTAAACAACATGGCAAACCAACAGATTATAGACCTCACAGCCCAGGTAGCTATAATGGCAGCAACCATTACTGCCTTAGCCGAACAGACCCGACCTACAAAAAATCTGAGTCTACCTACCTTCAATGGTACTGCACAAGAAGTCCAAAGCTTCATTAGCGTAGTTGACACCAACTTCGAAGCCAATCAATAGACCAATGAACGAGTCACTGACTGCGTTCTGATAAACAATCAAGACTACACCCTGGAACAACTCTTTGCTACCACTACAGCCTATGTCCGCCGAGTTGTTACATTCTTCCAAGGACCTGCCGAAGAATGGTGGCGAACCCTTCCTGAAAAACCCCTCACATGGGACACCTGACCTGCAGTACTTGCTCAGAATGCAGCAAATAATGCCCCAGAATATGGAGCCCATCCTGCAGCTCCTGGACTTAAACAACTCATGATTGCTCAATATCGCAGCGAAACCATGATCGCTGAATCCCGAGTAAAACTCCGGAACCTCAAATTCGATGTACATGGCAAGGAGGAATTCGAAACCTTCTGTACAAAACTCGAGTCACTCCTGAACACCGTTGGCCTAGGATACATTGCCAATGACGAAGCACGAAATGGTACAAGAGCAGACCATTTATTCGATGCCCTGCCTGAATGGCTTACTAGAAAAATCCGAGAACAAGGACGCCCAGTTGGTTGTGACCATCAACAATGGTGTCTAGCAAGAATCAAGACTATGGTCAAATGGATCCTAACTGCCGGACCCATTCTGCTCAGAAGACAATTCAACAACAAGGAAAAGACTTGGACCAAGAAAGAAGAACCCAAGCATGAAGCATCCCGAGCTCCCTCA
>RBNI01002227.1:0-19217 GCA_003990745.1 Jimgerdemannia flammicorona | reverse complement strand
TCAGCGCCTCGGACTGGTTTCCCTGCTCTTCAAGGATAAGGGGAGGAGGGAGGATTGGAAGAATTGGCGACCGATCATGCTCCTTGATATGGACCGCAAGTTGGTGACAAAGGTCCTGGTGAATAGATTACAGGGGATCGCTCAACATGTACTGGGAGTGGAGCAGCGAGGATTTATTGGGGGTAGGCTGATCCGTGATGGAACAGCGTGGGTTCATGGGGTGATTGAAGGAGCTCGGGCAGCTGGGGTGGATGGCCGGTTGGTTTTCCTGGATCAGGAGAAGGCATATGACAGGGTGAGGAGGGTCTGGCTGGAAGGGGTACTGAGGCGTATTGGAATCCCGAGGGACTTTCGGAGGTCACTCATTAGCCTATTGCATACTATGATAGCTTACAATATATAGGAGATTCTATATACTCATTATATATAAGCATCTACATATCAATACTGTCAATAACTATACATTCTCCAAGTATATATCTGCTAATAGTGAATATGCTACTAATATAGCTAATGATAACAATGTCTGACTAATGGATTCTGGAGCCACATAACATATGATACCATATAGGGAATAGTTCTCTATATATGAGCCTTTTAAATACTCTATATCTATCAAGTTAGAAGATAATAACATCATCTATACTCAAGAAAAGGAAAATATAGAGATATATCTCTATGGAAATGTCATCAAGCCTACTGCCACTCTTAGAGATATACTATATACTCTAGAGATCAGCAAGAATCTCTTTTCAATAGGAAAGATAATGTTCTATGACAATAAAGAAATATACACACCTTTCTCTACTACCATTCATGTAATACAAACTTGAAACACACTTTTGAACCATTTATTGGAGAAAGATACTAAGGTCGTAGTAACTAACAAGTAAGCTGACATACATACTAGGTCAGGTAGACCTGGAGCCTTCAACTGACAATATATCAGACAAGAGTATGGACTAGAGATGGAGTCTTTTGGTAGTCAGAGTGGGCAGAACAGTTCAGGCAGAAGTAGTGACACTGGAGGAGGAGCAAGAGGGTAGAGAGAGAGGAGCTTTACTGATACACTGAAGACTAGAGAATGGCCTGTTGATGCTCATAGTGGGCAGGCAGGGGGGAAGGGAAAGTAGAAGCAAAGGAAAACAAGAGGTGCAGCTCCTCCACCAGTGAGGGGAAGAGCTGGTAGAGCAGATGCTAAGAGTAGGGAGGGGACTACTGATGGTAGTGTGACTGAGAATCTGGAAAAAAATCCAGATGTGATAGCTAATGGTGGAGCTAGGCTGTTGGAACCAAAAAGGAAGGGAGACCTGGCTGATGGTATGGTGGGGCTAATAGTGGCACTATTGCTGAAGAAGTCAATCTCAGAGTTTATGGTGAGCTTATGTTTTTGAGACTTAGCAGTAATGGTGAGGATGGTTCTGGGGCTTATCTCTAAGCAGGTGGCTGGGGCTGCCTTGGTGAAGTTCCTGAAGGGTCTGGAGAGGGTTGAGGTGGGCTTTGAGGAGGCAGGCCCAATAGAAGAAGTGTTGAAGGCAGGAGTGGCTGTAGGGAAAGTAGTGGTCTCTATAGTATACTGTCTGAGGTGGAACCCTAGAGTAGTTCAGCTACTGGTGAAGGGGGTGTCTACCATGATGAAGGTTGAAACTAGGAGGAGGGTTGAGAAGGTGATGGTGGAGTATGGTAATGTAGTTGATATCAGGTTCTAGATGTGGGAGGAGACTACCTTCAGAATAGGGGACATTGATGTCAGGATTAGACTGGCTAGGAGAGAGGCCATTGGGAAGATGAGTGACTGGCCTTTGATACTGATGTAGGGGGCCTTCATCTGTAAGGTATTGAGGGTAAAGGGGAGTGAGGAGGAGGAGGAGGATCCATTGGAGGCTCTGGAAGAGATGAGTAGAGTAGTTGAGCAGAGGGCAAAGGCCTGGAAGATGTATGTAAGTTAATGCATTTGGAGATTGTAGATAAGAAACATCTATGCACTAATAAGAGGCAGTGGGAGAGGGCTCAGGGGTGCAAGAGGCAGAGAGATTATTGGTGAGCCTGGAAGAAAGGGCAAAGAAGTATGTGGGTAATGTTGAGGAGACTGGGGGTGCCAAAGTAAGTGTCTGGGCCAGTAAGGAGAGAGAGGATGTCAAGGAGGGTCAGGATGTGGCCAGGAAGCCACTGTACAATGACCCATATGTAGATGGTACCATTCATAGTCTGGGAACAGGACTTGGATGGCACTCCCCCTCTTATTAGACAAGGTCCTGCTGCAAGGAGCCAGATAGCAGAGGATGTGCTGATGTATGGTGCTCAGCAGGTACATTTTGGAGTTTCAGATATAGCAAAAGGGAGTCAGGTGGTGGCAGTTGGTGAGAATGAGCTAGTGGATATAATGGAGGAGAAGTGGAATGAGACTATGAGTGCAGGAGCTAATACTACAATGCTGAGTACAGAAAGGCCAGCATCTCTAGGAGGGAAGGAGGTGGATAATCTTCTGTGGATGAGTCAGATGATGAATAACTTTACAGCTGAGGAGTTGGGAGAAGTGGACCTGAGGATGATGAGTGAGGAGCATTGGGCAAGGATTCTGCATAGTAATGAGGTGGTAGAGGTACTGAAGGCAGAGGTACTTGCAATTTTCCTGGAGAAGGAGGGATATGAGATTGATAAGGAGAGGGAGGCTGAGCTGGCAATTGTTGCTGGTGAGCAGGCTGCATACTGTTGGGCAGAGTATCATGTATTATAGCTCTGGCAGGAGGCCTACCTAGAGTATTGAGAGGAGTTCAAGGAGAAGGAGAATGGGGAGATGACTGAACTTCTGGTTGGATTGGAGGCAAAGATGGCTGCAGAGAAGGAAGTGGCTGCTGAACATAACTTAGATATAACAAGGGAGGAGATGAATGTGGATTTGTAGAGAATGAGCAGTACTTCTAAACATTATTTCTAATGAACAGTACAACTAACATTTTTTCTCTAAATGTGAATGAGTTATGGGGCTCTGAGTGGTGTAAGAACATTTTCACTTAGTTTAAGAGACTGGAGGCTGATCTCTTTCTGCTGTAGGATGTACATTGCAAGGATGATATGGATTAAGTAGAGTGGACTAGGGAATGAAGAGCTATAGCTTAGAGAGACAAAGTGGCAGTTTTGGTATAGAGTAGTAAAGGGGACTTGAGTGGAATCAGGAGCTGGGGAGACCATTTGGTATGGGGGGAATGGCATTGACCAGGGTGGGAATCAGTGAGAGTTAGCTCCTGTTACTGCCCTGTGGCTAGGGGTGAGCAGATTGTATGAATTAAGGGTCTCTTAGAGGAGGGTGCATTTTTAGAAGATAGAGTGAATGTTCTGGAGAGTGACTTCAATATGGTACAGGACCTTCAGTTAGATAGAACTGATGGAGAGAGGAGTGCTGGCAGAAGGAGTGATGGTCTGGATACTTGGGAGGAGGTGAAGAATCTTAGCTCCTTGGGGGATATAGGCAGAAAGCAGTGGGGAGAAAAAAAAATGATTTATACTCACTGGGTGAATAGACTAGATACAAGGATTGACTAGATACTGATGGCTGAATGCTGGGGCATGGATGTTTGGAGAACTCTGAAGGTAGAGTGGTGCCCATGGTCAGATCACTAGGATTGTTAGGACAGGGGCAGTTTGGAGAGAGTGAAGATAGATCTGGACATTAGTACCTTAACTCCTCCCTGCTAGCTGAGAAGATATTGTGGGACCCTTGGGCAGAGGACATTTAGGGAAGAATTGTTAGCTGGATACATGAGGGTTTGCCAGTGGATGTCTAGTAGATGAAGTTGAAAGAAGTTATAAGAGTTTATTGGAGAGGAGCTGGTAGAGATGCTGGGTGGCAAAGAAGAAAGAGAGTGAGGTATACTTCCAATAGGTTGGTCAGATTGCAGATGAAATGGACTGATTTGATAAATTCTGGAGAGGTGGATGATTGGAGGTTAGTGCAGGCTAGGCTGGAAGTGGTGGAGTTGCAATAGGTATTAAGAGAAGAAGAGGAGATGTGGATGAAAGGAATGGCAGCTAGGTTGAGGTGGCAGGGGCTTGAGGAGGGGGAGAGGTCTACTAGGTATTTTTCAAGACTCCTCCAGGCTAGGAGGGTGTGACATTGATGAGATAGAGTCCTAGATATAGAGGGGGAAATGGTTCATGGTACACAACTGATCTTGGGGTTGCTGAAGGAGTAGTGGAGGGGTCTGTGGAGTGAGGAGGAAGGGGGTGCTGATACAGAGGCAATTGGAGATACTCTGGAAACTTGGGAGCTACCACAAGTGGAGGGCCTGGGGGATTTGATCCTATCAGTCCAAGAGGAGGAGATCCAGAGAGTCCTTGCAGCAACTAAGCTTAGAATGGCACCAGGAGAGGATGGACTTCCTTGGGACTTTTGAAAGAAGATGGCAAGAGTCCTGAGAGTGTTAGGAGAGATAGCAGCCCTCTGTGATATTGTTCTTCTGAATGATCAGTGGGTGGGAGGGCAGGACCTAGAGCTGGTAGCCCTGTTATATAAGGACAAGTAGAGGAGGGAGGATTAGAAGAACTGGAGACCAATCATGCTTCTGGATATAGACAAAAAGATAGTTACTAAGGTAATTATAGCAAGATTACAGAAGGTTGCTTAACAGGTATTGAGTGAGGAGCAGTGGGGTTTTGTTGAAGGTAGACTTATCAGAGATGAGACAGCCTGGGTCCATGGCATCATTGAAGGGGTATAGACTAGTGGATTGAATGGGAGACTGGTCTTTTTGGACCAGGAGAAGACCTATGACCAGGTTTGGTGAGTATGGTTAGGCAAGGTGCTGGACAGAATAAGAGTTCTCCTGCTATTTCAAGCTTCTATATTGAATCTGTTGGAGGGTAGTAGGGCAGCACTGATGTGTAATGGTCACTGAGATCTGGTGTTTCCCTTGGGGAGAGGAGTTCCTCAGAGAGATCTACTGTCTCCAATTCTATATGCCCTTTTGCTAGAACCTTTGATAGATAGAATTCGACAGAAGGTGACAGAACTCTCTATTTATGGTGTGGAGTGGAAGGTGGGGGCCTTTGTAGATGATATGGTGGTTGGACTTGGATTCATGGCAGATGTTGAGGCCCTTAAGGAGATGGTAGAATGGTATATGGCATACTCTAGAGCAAAACCCAACTGGCATAAGTGTGAGACAATAGTATTAGGTAATAGATTAGTAGGAGGGGACATCATTGAAACAATTGTCCCTATGGGAGAGGTGGTGAGGTATCTGGGTATCTTCCTTTCAGTATATAGATCTGTCTTACTATAGGTATGGTGAGAGAGGAGGGTGGCCCATCTGGGGGGAGGCTCTTAGAGGCTGAGGAGGTTGTCACATCTCCTTGGTAGGCTGGGTATCAATTCTGAATATCTACTGATTTCCTAAGCTATGGTATATGACCTATCACTTAAACTTCCCTGCTTGGGTGGTGAAGAGACTGATGAAACTGGCTAGGGATTGGATTTGGGCTGGAAGGTGGTCCCAGATCAGTTGAGATACCCTTTCATTATCAGTAGTTCAAGGGGGGCTAGGGCTGGTGGATTTTTCTAAGAGGCTGCACTGTCTGAGAGCTTAGTGATTGAAGCAAGCTATGGAACTGAGGGGAGAAGGATGGGTACTATTGATATAAATGATGTGAGAGATGAGATTCTCCTCAAGAGAGTCCTCAGGGAATTTGCTATCTCTGGTGGACTTGAGTAGAAGCCATCAACTAAGGTATAAAGGCTTCTGGTTGAGGGTAGCAGATGAAGCACACCATATAGACTTGTGTTAGTATAGCAATAAAGGAGAAATACTGTAGGGACTAGCTATGTGGAGATGGGATAGATTATTGTTGTAGGGTACTCTACTTATTGAGTTTGATATTACAGATAGAGTGGAGTGTCAGTGGAGACCCAGTCAGGATCTTTGGCCTGAAAGTTGACAAGTAGTACAGATTGGCAAAGAGTGGGATTGGACAGAAGTCTGGGCATGGAGTGTAGAAGTGTGAAGGTGGCTTCCTCTCAAGTTCTGGGTAGTATAGTAGTGGATTCTATAGAGGAATATCATATTTAATTTCCATTCTGGATATCTGGTGGATGGTGGACTACTGGAGTGTGAGGAGTGCTTTAATGTAGAATAAGTTGGGGGATTTGTACAGACTCCAGAATATTGACTGGGAGAGTGCAAGGTTCTGGGGGATTTTTGGACTGTAGTAGGAGACTGGCTAGGTGTAAAGAAGAGACCAAATGGGGAGAGAGATTGCTGGGAAGATTTGAGAACTAGATTGGTGGGAGGTGTGAGCAGTAAATAGCTCACTATAGGGTGGGTTTTAGCTGTATAGGTAGGGCTGGCTGGATATTGGCTCTTTTTTTTGAGGAGAGATGATAGCTGGGTTTGTAAGAGAGATTGTTAAGATAGGAGAGATTGGTGGGAGATTTGCTGACAGAGTGGTGGGTTAGATGGGGTCCCCAGGGTGGATGTTGCTGCCATCTGGTGGAAGAAATTTGTAGACAGAGTAGTGGGCAGATAGAGGTGATTAATGACCTAGTGGTCTTTCACAGAGAGAGTGTAGGGAGGAGAGAGGGGGGGCCCTCTAGGGGGATCAGATAGAGGTGGGCTCAGTGTAATATATATTAGATAGATAGTTGTATTAATAAAGAAAGGAGTCCAAGAGACTATAAAAAAAAAGAAAAAAAAAAAAAAAAAAAAAAAAAAAAAAAAAAAAGCAACAAAGAAATTTATATATATATGAAAGATATCACTATATATGATTTATATAATAATAAGCTAATGAAAGCTCTGAAATACAGAAATCTTTATATGATCAATAGGATACCAAATAGTGCAAAAGTCTCTACTTATATAACAACTATATCTGATATATCCAATATGTGGCATCAATGCTTAGAATATGTCAGTAAGATGAGTCTCAAACATATAATAAGAAGTGGCTCAGTGAAAAGATTGCTGGTATATATACATCTGAAGGATAGCTTTTGTAAGGTATATATAAAAAACAAAGCTTTCTGATGACTATTTGAAGAACAATTGAAGTGTGTCTTGGGGATCCTCAATCTAATCTATATGGATATATATAGTCTGATATATACTCCATCACATTCTGGTAAGAGATATTTTCTGATATTTATCAATGATCATATATATAAAGTATATATATATTTTCTATTAGTAAAGAGTAAAGTCTTAGAGAAATTCAAGAATTCAAAGCAATTACTGAGAATGAGACAGAATGTAAAATATACACTATATGCTCAAATAATAGATATAAATATATCAACAATATATTCAGAGAATTCTTGATGAAACATGATATAAGCCATCAAACAACAGCTCTTTATATATTAAGCAGAATAGTATAACTGAGCAATTTCACTGTATGGCTATAGAAATAGTATGTATGATAATCATCAAAGTCATCAACATGGTAGTATACATCTGCAATCAGTGTATTTCTTGATTACTAAGTAAGAATTCTGATAATATGTATTCCAGGAATGCTAATCTTAACCCTAAAGAATTATAGAGCAGAATAAAGCCAGATATATCCCATCTATATATATTCAGATGCAATACATATGTCCTTTACAAAAGTAATATAAATTGACATAAATTCAAGCCAAAGGTACTCAAGCTTATACTCCTTAGATATAGCAGAAAATCATATAGACTTTGGAATCTATATATGAGATATATGATGATTTTATATAATATACAATTCAATGAAAAAGGAAATAATAAGGAGATTTACATAGAAGTCTCAGTAGAAACCTCTACATTTCAGCCAGTACAATAACCAGTACCACCAATATCTCTAATGATTCCAGTGATAAATTAAAATTATTATCAACTACTATATATATCTGAGCCAGAGTTGCCTGAACCAAGAATTACTAAGATCAAAGAAGAAGATTACAGTGAATCCTCCAATAATAAAGAATCTTCTACAAAGAGTCAGAATTAGGAAATTATTGAGACATACTAGTGAGCTCTAGATAGCAGTAATATTAAGACTATATAAGCTATACTGAAGTATATAAATATACATATATCATGACATCTTCTAGTGAGCTAAGTATATATAACAAGACTATGCAATACCCCAATAATGAGAAATAGAAATGTGCAATAGATGAGAAATATGATTCACTCATCAAGAATAGTACCTAGGACCTAGTGTCTCTTTTACTAAATTATCAAACAATCAGATCCAAGTAGGTATATAGGATAAAGCACAATGCCAATGGCAATATAGAGTAATGTAAAGCTCATTTCATTGTCAAGGGTTATTTATAGAATTATGTATAGACTATGATGAGACATTTTTGCCAGTATTCAAGCTTACTTCTCTTAGAATACTCCTTGCAATCAGTATAGTATATAATCTTGAAATTTATCAAATTGATGTCAAGACAGTATTCCTGAATGGTAATATAGATACTGAATTATATATATGTCTATTAACTGCAAGAATATGAACTATATATGTAATAGCTCAAATGATAAGCTCATATGTAAATTACATAAAAGACTATATGATATTAAATAAGTGATGCAATTATGGAATAAAAGAATTGATAAGCATCTACTTAACAATGGGTTCATATGTTGTGAAGTGGATAATTATATATATATTCAGTATTATAATAACAGTATAGTATTTATTGATATATAGATCAAAGATATAATTATCATTATTAGCAAAAATAGGCTTAATAGAGTCAAAGAAGCCCTATGCTGAGAATTCAAGATGATCAACATGGATGACATATCCTTTTTATTGGAGATATCAATTATATATGATAGGAAGAATATACCATATACATATCTCTTACAAGAAAAATATATCAAAGCTATTCTCAAATACTTCAATATAAGTAAATGTAAGCTAGTCAGTACTTTTATAGATATTTTTGTGAAGTTAAAGAAACAAAATACTACACCTAAGGATGATGACAATAAGAACAGTACCAAAAACATTCTCTATCAGCAATCAGTCAGCACTCTTATACATATATCTAATACTAGAAATAAGATCTGATATATCATATACTATGAATAAGATAGCACAGTATTTCTCCTACTACAATAATTCACATTAGAGTGTCATTAAGAGAATTTTTCAATACTTAAAGAGATCAGCATAATATACTTATATTGAGTAGTAATATTAGATTAAGCAGAAGCAATAGTAAGAGCAACAGCATCTGGCTATCTGGTGCATATGATGCTGATTGGATCAGAGATTTGGATGATCACTGGTCTATAACTAAATATCTCTTCCATATTGATAAAAATGACAAAGGGTCTATAATCTTATAGCAAATGTATAAGCAATCCTCTATTGCAATATCATCTATATAAGCCAAATATCAAGTTTTATCATTGGTAATAAAGGAAGCCATATAGCTCTATGAACTATTAAAGGAGTTTAGCTTTATATAAAAAAGCACTACACTATACCAAGATAATCAGTCTATGATTGTACTTGTCAAGAATCCAGTACATAATAGTAAAACAAAACATATTGATATACAGTATTATTTTATATATAAATATATAAAAAATGGTACAATATACCTAGAATATATCTCCATAGAGTATATGATTGCAGACTCATTGACCAAAGCCCTTTCAAAGCCAAATTTTGAGCAATGTGCTAAAGGAATGGGTCTTATGAGCTATATACTAGTATTTAGTTAACTATGAGATATTTTCAGACTATCAAAAGCCTCTCATACTATCTATATATCTAACTTCTATATTGATTATACTCTCATCTATGAGAGAATTATATATATTATATTATTTATATTCTTCACCTATAGGTAGATGTTTTGGATATATTTCAGAATACTTTTTGACCTATAAAAATTACATAGATATAGAATTTCTAGTTCTTTGAGTTATATATAGTTCTAGTTTTTATATGTATTTTTTTTTTAGATATATATTGTATTCTTTTTTTTAGTTACATATCTCATTGAGTAGAAGTATTGAGATAGTAACTCAATATATTAGTATATAATCTTATACCATTCTATCAGATTTATGTCATTTATCAATAAAGTGTAAAATATATAACCTATGTATATAACTTTAATAAAATTCTCTCTTTCACAACATATTCCAGTAAGATATATCAACTCTGGAATCCACATAAGTAGTATATAGTTTTCACATGATATATAGTTCAGAGAAAAAAGAAATCAAGAATTCCACATAATATACCAGTCAATATATCTATATCTCAGTCAGTATAAATATAGTAGCTAGTGTCAACCTCTTTAGTAGTCAATCAAAATTATTTTCAACTACTATATATATCTGAGCTAGAGTTATCTGAGCTAAGAATAACAGAGATCAAAGATGAATGATGATCCCTTTCTCTGCTACCTTACCAGTTACAATAGTTTGGTAAGCAACCTTCCAAGTTTACTTTCCACAATTATTACCCCCTCTACCTTGGATTGGTTTGCTGTACCTATTGCAGGACAGTGGGGGAAAGGTAATGGTGATGAGTTGCCCCTTTATCAGTATCAGATCAGTGTCTTCTCTACTTTTTTGTGATTTCTGGTGTCCTCGGCTACATCTGGAGTGTATCTGTTTTGGTGTGGCACCTTCTTCCTTTTGCTGTCACCAATAAGGTACTGTCTCAGTATGTCATGGACTACATAGGGAGTTGGCTGACCTTGGGCATCAAGTGCTCAGTATAGGTTACCTGCAGGTCCTCAGTACCTATAGTGAAGTCCTCTGGCTTTGGCAAGCTTCCTGGTGAGCATGGTTCTGGCATAGGTGACTGCTTTTCGGATATTGTTGGGATGGGAGGGGAGATGGCCATCACAGATAGGAGGAAGGATGATAATAGTGAACCAGTAGAGTATCAGGCTGGGGGTGGTCATTGGGGCTGAGGCAAGTGCTGCTTCAGTGGGGCCTTTTGATTGGTGCAGAGTGGTTAGGTGGTAGGTGACACTCTCAGCTTCTTTTGGCAATTTGGTGGGTTGGGCTCCAGTTATTGAGAGGGGTTGGGGGACCTGAGGCTACCCATTTC
This sequence comes from Jimgerdemannia flammicorona, assembly GCA_003990745.1. Classification (NCBI taxonomy): domain Eukaryota; kingdom Fungi; phylum Mucoromycota; class Endogonomycetes; order Endogonales; family Endogonaceae; genus Jimgerdemannia; species Jimgerdemannia flammicorona. The sequence goes on along the minus strand of RBNI01002227.1, from coordinate 8,156 downwards.
AGACATCTTGACTGTACTTAACTGAAATCAGGAGCTGATATGGCAATGTGATTGAGGCCTGTAGGCTTGAGTAGTGGGGTATTGGGGGTCTTCTCCCACCTTATGTGTAAGTCCTTTACTCACCTTGACTGGGAGAACCAGGCCCTATCTACTATGGTGTACTTTGATAGGAGTTTTTTCTTTGTCTGTTATTCTCTTTGTAGTGGTAGGGGCTATTCTATTCAGCTCGAGCATGGCCTTGTACATATGTTGGGGTCTCGGACATGTGCTTTCAGTCATTGGCATATGGCTGGGTTCTTCCTGATGGTATGGAGAGCATGGTGTGCAGAATGAGATATAGGCCAATATAGACCCTGCTGCACCTGGCATGGTCGAGCTGCTGGACAATAGCTAGCTTAGATTAATGGGGGAGCAGTGCTTGATGGGTGGTTGGAGAGGGTTTTGGCCTATATAGTTTAGGTTCTCTTCCCATAAAAATTTATGAGATGTTGAGTCTGTTAAAAAAAAAAAAAAAAAAAAAAAAAAGAGATTAAAGATGAAGACAAATTCTCCAGTTATGAGAGATCCTCTATAGAGAATAAGTAAAAGTATTCCAACATTTGCTAGAAATTTATTTGGATTTAGAAAATTATTAGTATGTACTGGTAAACTTTAGATAATAACAACATATAGACTATATGAATTATGTCAAAGTATATGAATGCATATATATTGTAATATCTATTAGTGAGCCAAATATATATAATGAATCTGTAACCACCAATCCTGACAGTGAGAAATGGAAGTGAGTAATAGATGAGGAGCATAATTTATTCATTAAGAATAGTATATAGGATCTCTTATTCCTTCTACCAAATTACTAATTGAATAGATCCAAGTGGGTCTATAGAATAAAGCACAATGTTAATAAAAGTATAAAGTTATATAAAGCTCATTTTGTTTGTTAAGGAATACTCACAGATTTATGGTGTAGATTATAATGAGATATTTTTACTAGTATTCAAGCTTACTTTACTTAGAATACTCCTTATGATCAGTATACTATATGATCTGAAAATCTATCAAATAGATATCAAGACAGCATTTCTAAATAGTAATATAGATACTGAACTATATGTCCATCAACTACAAGAATACAAACTCTACAATGACAATAAGAATGAGCTTATATATAAACTACATAAAAGACTATATGGCATCAAATAAGTAGTATAATTATGAAATAAAAGGATTGATAAACATCTCTTTGATAATGGATTCACCTATTGCAAAGTAGACAATTACATATTTATCTAGTATTATAATAATAGTAGTATAGTATTCATTAGTATCTAGGTTAATGATATAATTATCATTATTAGTAAGAATAAGCTTAACAGAGTTAAAGAAGCCCTATGCTGAGAATTCAAGATGACAGATATGAGTGATATATCCTTCCTTTTGAGAATATCTATTATATATAACAGAAATATATATACTATATATCTCTTACAAGTAACATATACTCAAACAATTCTCAAATATTTCAATATAAGTAAATACAAGCCCATTAGTACTCCTATAGATACTTCTGTAAAGTTAAGGAAGCCAAATACTATATTTGAGAATGATAATAACAATATACCTACCAAAAATATTCTCTATTGGTAAGCAATCAGTTTTCTTATATATCTCATACTTAGAATAAGGTCTGATATATTATATATTATAAATAAGATGGTGTAGTATTTCTCCTACTATGATAATTTGCATTAGTATACTATTAAGAGAATATTTAAGTATCTTAAGAGTATAGCATACTATATACTTATATTGAGTAATAGCAATAGTGAGAGAAATGACAAGGAAAATAATATTTGACAACTACTAATCTATAACTAAGTACCTCTTCTATATTAGCAAAAATAACAAAGAAGTCATCTTATAGCAGATATATAAGTAGAGTTCTATAGTAATATCATCAATATAGATGAAGTATCAGACATTGTTAATAGTAATAAAAGAAACTATATAGCTCTATAAACTATTAAAAGAACTTAGATTCACTCAAAAACAGAGTACTACACTATACTAGAATAATCAGTCTATGATTGTACTTGCTAAAAATTTGATACATTATAATAGAATAAAACATATTAATATATAGTATCATTTTATATAAATACATAGAATATGGGAGTATATACTTAGAGTATATCTCCACTAAGTACGTAATTATCAATTTATTTACAAAAGTTCTTCTAAAGCTAAAGTTCAAGCTATACATTAAAGGAATGAGTCTTATGAGCAATACAATAGTCTAGTAGTTAATCATGAGACTTTTCAAACTATAAAAGACCATTCTATATTTATATCTTCATTAGTTGCATCTCTCATCTATAAGTGGATTCTGCAGATAATATATGTTGCATTTTGTGAGTATTTTGGGTATATTTTGAAATACTTTTCAACTTATAAAAATTCCTAAATAGCTATATTTCTAAGTTATATATATATAGTTCTAGTTTTTGTATATATTGTATTGTTTTTTTTTTTTACTCTAGTTTACATACTTTTGATTATATATCTCATTAAGCAAGAGTGTTAGAATAGTAACTCAATATATCACCTATATAACTTTAATAAATACTTCTCTCTTTATAATAAATTTGTTATAGTTAGTGCTCTACAAACCTAATCCAATAAATCTAAAACTCAATTCAGAAAACAGCTAATCTGAAATTATATATAACTTATTATTATTTCAATCAAAGAAAAAATATGACTCATCTTTAACCCAACTCAAAAAAAAAAGTAATCTGTCTTTAATCTAATCTATTGTTTATTCTTAATTTGACTCTAAACTCAATCTCTAAACCTAATCCTGAACCAGACCCTGAACTTAACTCTAAACCTAATTCTGAATCTGACCCTAAATCTGATCCTAAACTCTGCTCTGAAAAAATGATTTAAATAATATTTGTATAATATTCAGAAAATATTTAGAGTAATTGAAAGTGAAAAATATCTGAAAACTATTAAGAATCCAGATATATATAGGTACAAATTATATTTATAAATAAGCTATTTTGATGGTTAGTCATAAGCTTATTAATAATAGAAAAAATTCATTCAGATAGAATAGATGTTACTGGAATAATAAGATAATCATAAGATATTTATGAAAGATTAGAATATACTGACTGATTTCACTACTACCAATCTAGGATATTTAGTCAAATTCTTTAATAAATAACTAAAAACAGAGAAATATAAATAAAAATCAACCAAGTCAACTATCCAAAAACTTAACAATAATAACAATAATAACAATAATATCTACCTATCATTCAAGTATATTATCTATACTAATATATTGTTTTTTCTTATAAATTGAGTTAATTAAATCATCAATATTATGAGATATTAGATATATAATAATAATATTAATAGGTCTATACTTCTTTTTTCAGATATATTTTATCTTATTCTTTCACTCATTAATTAAGGATTTTACCTATTTCTTATAATAGAAATAATATATATTAATATATAGATTGTGACATATGGTATAAAATAGAAACAGAAAATAGACATTTAATTGTAGTATGTACCTGAATCTGATTTTAAATTTAGTATAGTGTAGAAATTGCCTTTACTGTAAACACTGTATCTAAAACATTATCAGTGAAACTCTTGTTACTTTCATGAATTTCAGATAGGATTTCACATGAGATTCTACTTGAGAATTTCACATGAAAAGACTTAATACTTAGCTACATATTTAGTAGCAGAATTAGCACACAAATCTGTATAAATAACTCAGTATTTTAGAGTGAATAAACCTCAGTCAGATCAAGTCAGATCAAGTTAGATCAAGTCAGTTCAATTCCAAAACAAGTCTTTTTTACATACTCTTCCCCTCATACAAAATTCTACCAACTCACCAAGTTCTGCATCTGCTACATTACAATATCTAAGGCCAAAGTTATACTATATAATAGTATTATCTTGTAGTAATACTTTAAAAGTTTTATATATACATTCTCAGCAGCAGTAAAAATTATCTATAAAAAAAAAAAAATTAAAATATAAATATATTATATTCTTAAATTTACAAATAAAATTACTTTTAAAATTATATATATACTTGACTAAAATTTTTGCCAGTTTTATATATATCAATACTATTAAGATAATTATATAGTTAATTAAATAGTAAGATGACAGCTGCTATTATAGGATACTTTGAAGCTGATATTATAGTTGTTACCTAGGTAAATATCTCAAGAAATCAGTAAATTAATTCAAATTATTGCTAAATATCTTCAGATATTATCACATAGTAGTCATTGAGTCCTTCAAATACATCAGATTCTCTCCAAGGTATATCTCTTAGACTAACCTCAAGTTTATTATAAGTAAGTTCTTATTAGAGTACCTTCCTAAAGTCTTACAGTTCTCAAACTTCTTATCTTTAAACTATCTTATTATCTCTTTAGATTGCTTGCATAGAATTGAGAGTAATGAACTTGACTGACTTTATTTCAAAGGAAATAAGAGGGGTATTTATACAAAATATAATTCAATAATTGCTAAGTTATAAAGCTAAATATAAATTCCAATAACCAAATAAAATACTGAAATACAGAAAACTATAGTTGTCTGTACAAATGATTATACAAGTTCAGAATGCCAGTAGAATAATAGTTATATAGGAAAAGGATGCTGGTAAAATCCAGTATTATCAAGAACTTAGAGCAGAAAGTTTAGGACTATAGAGACTTCATCTTCATCACTATCATCAAAGCCAGAGATCAGAGACAGGACGTCTTTGAAGGAGATGAGATTGGTGAATATTTCATTCATCTCATTATATATATTGTGCATTTCACATACTTTGCACATATCACCAATTAGCAGGATAACATCATTGCCAATAATGTCATTATATTCAGCAGCAGAGGCTCTCCAATCTATGACATTCTCTTCCACAAAATAAGGAATAAATGTGAGATCTTGAAGAGGTCTAACCTGAATGCTGGGGCCTTGGAATACTGAGATCAATCCTTGTATGAATTGATCTGGGTTGTCCTGAAGGATAGAATACCAGAAGTTCTTTACTTTATTACTATTGAGAGTGATAGTAGACTGAGTCTCTGTGGCCACCATGGCTTTCAGTATATTGATGTGGCAAGCTGACAGTTCCTTGAAGTCTGAGATCCTAGTGTACTCTAAGTTAGAGATTGACCATAGTGCATGCCTGAAGATCTGATGAATCTTCTTTACTATCCTTATTTCACATATATCTATAGATAGTGCTCTACAAACCCAATCCAATTAATCCAAAACCCAATCTGTAAAACAGCCAACCTAGAATTAGACATCACCCATCTTTAACTCAACTTAGAATTATATATCACCCATCTTTAACCCAATCCAGAATTATACATCACCCATCTTTAACCTGACCCAGAATTGTATATCACCTATCTTTAATCCAACCTGGAAAGATATATTACCCATCTTTAACCCAACCTGGAATTAAACATAACCCATCTTTAACTCAACCTGGAAATATACATCACCCAAACTATTATTTACCCTTAACTCAAACCTGAACCTGACCCCTGAACCTGACCCTGAACCCAACCCTCTGAACTCTACCCTGAAAAAATGATTCAGATAATATTTGGATAATATTCAGAGCAATTAGAAGTGAAAAATATCTAAAGACCACCAAGAATCCAAACACATGTATGCATGAATTGTATTTACATACATACAAGCTGTTTTGACATTTAGTCACTAGCTCACCAGTAATAGAAAAAATACATTCAGATGAAACAGATGTCACCAAAATAGCAAGATAATTGCAAGCCATTCATGAAAGATTAGGATATACCAACTGATTTTGTCACCACCAATCCAGTATATCTATATGAGAATCAGCTGGATTCTTTGACAAATAACTGAAACAGAGAAATATGAGTGAAAATTAACCAAGCCAATCAAAAAACATAAAAACAACACCCACTATTCAAGCTCATCATCTACATTGATGTGCTGTTTCTTCTCATATATTGAGTTGATAAAATCATCAGCATCATGAGATATTAAGGGTATAATGATAGCATTAATAGGCTTATACTTTTTTTCCCAGATATGTTCCATCTGATTCTTCCATGGATTTTTTCCATTGCTTACAATAGAAATAACACATATTGATATATAGATCTAAGACCAAAGCTATGCTGTATAATGGTGTCATCTTGCAGTAGTACTTTAGAAGTTTTGTATGTACATTCTCAGTAGCAGTGAGTATTATTTATAAAAAATAAAAAATAAATGGAAATATACATATATTACTTCTCAATTACTTACTAAATTAGTTCCTAAATTCACAAATAAAATTACTTTCAAAATCATATATATACCTGATTAAAATGTTCACCAGTTTGATATGTATCAATGACATTTTCAAGATGATCACATAGCTGATTAAATAGTAGGATAACAGCTGCTATTGTAGAATACTTTGAAGCTGACATCATAGTTGTCACTTTGGCAAAAGGCTTGAGAAATCAGCAAATCAATTCAAATTGTTACCATGTATCTTCAGATATATTGCTCATTTACTTATCCATGGCATGCAATATATCTAAGCCCTATTTGGATGTAATATCAATTTATTTAGTACCAAAATACTTCCAAATCATATTCCAAAATCTATATAAATAGATTCAAAATCTTACCTTATGAATCTCCAGAGTATGCACTAACATTTTATATATAGAACTCCATCTCATCATAACATCTAAGAGAGGCTTCAAAATGGGAATTCCGGAGGATTCACAGACTTTTGCCAGTTGTGCTTGTCATTGCACTGAATTTTTGATCTTCTTTATCAACTTCTGTAGCTTTCCAATGAGCTTACTAAGAGAACTAAGAGTATCATAAATGATGAGATTCAACATATATCTGAAACAGTATACATGAGTGAGCAGATGATGGAGATTCTCAAACAGAGTATTATTGTTACTGGCATTGTCACATATAACAGCAATAATTTGATTGTCACTAGGCAATAAATTATCTATTACCAGCTCCAGACTTTTCACAAGATTGGCACCCATGTATGTTATTTTGCTGATATTCACAAAGTCTAAGATAATGTCATGCATCTTCCAATCACTATCAATCCAATGGGCTGTTATTCCAAGGAAGGCCTTGATGTTAATATCTGATGTCCAACAATCAAGTATAAGTAACACCTTCAACTTGAGCCCTACTAGTCTTGCTTTTACTTGAGTTTGCAATAGTTTGAATTTCTTTTGAATAACTCATGAAATCATATCAGCTGATAGAAGGGTCAGATCAGGGCATAATATGTAAAGGAGATACTTGAAGCCAGCATTTTCAATAGTAGAGAATGGCTGATATCTAGTGATAAAGAAGTTGGAAATTAACCAACAGAAATTTTCATCACTTAAAGTCTTGCTAGTGTGTTCTTATTTGTAATAATTAAATTTGATGAATTATTTTTCTAATAACCTCCTAAGTACTTCCTAAATTTCATTCTATCCATACTCATAATATCATCTTTCTTAGACCAGTAAGGATTCTCAGCATACTGGAGAGATAAGAGCATAGCATTGTAATGCTTCCAGAGATGTTTTTTAAGATTGTTGATATTGTCATCCTTTGATATATAGCTCCAAGTCATACAATGGTTGCAACTGATGAGCTTACTTTGTAAATTCTATTTGAATAGAGAGATATGAGACTATATTAGAACCTCAACTGCTTACAACCAACCACCCTTATGACTGACCACCCTTATGACTGACCATCCTTATAACTGACCATCCTTATGACTGACCACCCTTATGACTGACCACCCTTATAACTGACCACCCTTATGAGTGACCACTCTTATGACTGACCACCCTTATGACTGACCACCCTTATGACTGACCACCCTTATGACTGACCATCCTTATGACTGACCATCCTTATGACTGACCACCCTTATGACTGACCACCCTTATGACTGACCACCCTTATGAGTGACCACTCTTATGACTGACCACCCTTATGACTGACCACCCTTATGACTGACCACCCTTATGACTGACCACCCTTATGACTGACCACCCTTATGACTGACCACCCTT
>RBNI01002226.1:0-19221 GCA_003990745.1 Jimgerdemannia flammicorona | reverse complement strand
GTAGTAGAGAAGGATTTTGGCCTATCTAGTCTAGGTTCTCTTATAATAAAAATCTGCAAGACTTTGAGTCTATTAAAAAATCAATATCATTATATAAGAGAATATATAGAGAACAGAACTATATGCTTAGAATATATCTCTATAGAGTATATATATATATATATATATATTTTTTTTTTTTTTTTTTTTTTTTTTTTTATAGTCACTTGGATGCCATCATTTATTATCAGTCTATTTATAAGTATACAGTATATCTCCCACTACCCGATTCCCATAGGGGGGCCCCTCCCCACTCTTTCCCAGACAAAGACCACCTTCTCCCTCACTACTCCAACCCTTCTCTCACTCTGCCTACATATTTTCTCTACCAATCAATGCCTCCAACCACCCTGCAACCCCCAACCAAGCCACCAGCCTGTCAAGGTGTCTTCTATAAGGCTATGCCATCTCATCAGCTGGGCCTCCAAGCCCAGCCTCCTCCCCTCCTCAAAAATGAATAGCCAGTGGCCGGCCAACCTTACCCAAATGGCTAGAGCCCAGCCAAGCATGAGCCATTCCTTTCCCACCCCTCCCACCAGTCTGTCTCTCAGATCCTCCCACCACCCCTGCATGCCAACTTCCCTACACTCAACTCCCAGATGAATCCCAACAGTTTGCCAAAAGTCATTAAGTACCTCATACTCCACTAGTCAATATTGAGATATCTGTACATATCCCCCTTCCTGTCCTACATTATAGCACTCCTCGCAGTTGAAGCAACCTCCCTCAACAAAGTGATCTGAGCAGTAATTGAGCATGACATTTCTCCTCAGCATTCACCACCAAGTCACCCAGTACTTTGGCAGCAACCATCTTCTTACCTCAGCACTTCAGGCCCAAACACTATATCAGTCCCACTCCTCACTGATTCCTACTCCTTACCAACCACTGGGCCACCAATCCTAGCCTGGTCCCTACTGGCATTCTATCTCATTACTGATGTCAAACTTAAGTAAGGAGATACCACCTAGCAACACCTGGTCCCATCTCCACATCACCAGATTCCACTCTACTTCTCCTTCATTTCTCTGCCACCAGATATCTATGCAGTGCACCCCTTCCACCACCCCCTACCAGAAACCTTTGTATCTCAATTGATTAGTGTTCCGAAGTCTAACCAAGGATAGGAGATTGCCAGTTGAGCCTCACTGCAAGGACCTCCTCTCCCAGACCTTCTGCAATAGGAGAACCCAATCTCTCCCTTTCAACTCCACCACTCTCTTCAACCACCATGCCCTCAAGCAGTGTAGTCTTTTAGGAAAGTCAACCAGTCCAAGTCCACTACTCACTATTGGTAAGGACAAGATCTCCCAACTGATCTGGCTCCTTCTTCCAGCCCAGATCCAACCCTTGGCTAGCTTCATCAGTCTCTTCACCACCCAGGTTGGGAAGTCCAGATGATATGCCAGATACCACAACTTCGGTAGCCAGTAGACATTCAAAATTGAGACATGCCCTGCCATAGACAATTGGTGGCCACCCCAACTCCACAGGACCTCCCCCCAGATTCCAACCCACTGCTCCCACCAGAGCCTGGGTAGCACTGACCCATATACTGATAGATAGATACCCAAGTACTGCACTGCCTTGCCAGCTGGGACAATTGTTCCAATAACCTCCCCTCCTACTAGACTATTGCCTAACACTATTGTTTCACACTTATGCCAATTAAGTTGTGCCCCTGAGTTCTCCTCATACCACTCCACTGTCTCCTTAAGCTCCTTGACATCAGTAATTGATCCCAGTCTGACCACCATGTCATCCACAAAGGCCCCTATCTTCCACCTAATACCAAAGATGGAGAGCTCCACTATCCTCCACCTGATTCTATCTAGTAAAGGTTCCAGGGAAAGGGTATACAGAATGGGGGACAGTGGGCCCCCCTGGGGTACCCCCCTACCCAAGGGAAATGCTACCCCTCAATGCCCATTACACATGAGCACAGCTCTACTCCCTTCCAGTAGACTGACCATCGCTGACCAGAACTGGTGCAGAACTCCAGTCCTATTCAAGACTTTCATCAGCCAGACCCATCTCACCCAGTCATAAGCCTTCTCTTGGTCCAAAAAGACCAAGCACCCATCCAATCCACATGCTCATGCCCCTTTAATAACTCCATGTACCCAGGCTGTACCATCTCTAATAAGCCATCTCCCTACAAAGTCCCTCTGCTCAATGTCTAAGATTTGCTGGGCCACCTTCTGTAGTCTCACAACCACCATCTTAGTAACCAACTTTCTGTCTATATCCAGCAGCATAATTGGCCTCCAGTTCTTCCAGTCCTCTCACCTTCCTTTGTTCTTGTAAAGTAATATCACCAACCCCAGATCCTGGTCCCCCACCCATCTCCCTGACTGTAGAATAAAATCACACAATTCTGTCATCTCATCCAGCACTCCAGGGATCCCGACCATCTTCTTCCAAAAGTCCCAGGGTAAACCATCCTCCCCAGGCACTGTACCTGGCATTGTCATGGTAAGAGCCTAGTGGATCTCCTCTTCCTGGACTGATAACACCAAGTCACCAACCCCATCTACTCGTGGGGGGTGCCAGTCTTCCAAAGCATGGCCAATGGTATCGGCATCTACCCCACCCTCCTTCTCACACCATAATCCACTCCAGTGCATCTTTAAGGATCCCAGAATGGTTTGTATACTATAAACCAGTATACCATCAGAATTAAGCACCCCCTCCCACCTTTGCTGCACCCTCCTCACCTGAAGGGCTCTCATGAGATACTTAGAGGGCCTCTCTCCTTCCTCCAAACCCTGCCAACATAGCCATGCCACCAAGCTCTGCACCCTTGCCTCTTCCTCCTCCCACAGCATCTGTTGTAGTTTGCCAACCTCTCTCTTTGCCCTTATTGTTCTCCAATCCTCCTCACCCTCCAATGTCACCAGTGTCACTCAATCCCCCAAGAGCCTAGACAGTCTACTAGAAGCCCATCTCACCCTTTGCCTCCTCTGTTTCCCAGCCTCCTTGCCAGCCTCACTCCAGTAGATCCTGGCCATCTCTTTCATTCTCATCTACCAAACATCAACTGAGGCCCCTTCCTGCCTCCAACACTCTACCCATAGCTGAATGTCCACAGCCCACCCATCCTACCAGAACTTATCATCTAATAAGGAGGAATTGAGACACCAATGTCCAGGCCCATCCCCACTCCCCCCAAACTGCCCCTGTCCTAAAAGCCCCCAATGATCCGACCAAGGACGCCATTCCACTTCCAGAGATTTCTAAACATTCAAGCCCCAGCAGCTGGCCATCAGAATCCAATCTATTCTCATTTCCGAGCCCCCAGCCCAATGTGTGTAGACCCTCCTATCCCCCCAATACTTCCTTAGAATAATCTTGATTTCACCTGTATATCCTGTGTCAATGGTTCCTCCTTCTACAGTTATTCCTTGTCTGGCAAGTCCAGACCTTGAGGTCAGTTGGATGTAAGCTCCTTGGGGTGGCTGCATGGCTAGCCCAGTTCTGATCATGAAGGTTTATCCAGGCTTGATGAATTCATTCTCTAGACTATGAAGGTCATACCCTATATCTTCTGGGTGAGCTTTGGTTGAGGGTTTGGCCTTGGGATGTAGCAGGGCATACTGGGCAATATCCTTGCTGAGTTCGGGCTATCCTAGGGCTGAAGCTCTACTAGCAGAGAGCCTCCAGGCTCTGAGGTTGAGGTGTGGCCACCTGGCTCCAGTAGAGGTGTTTTGGAGATAGTTGATTCCTCTTCTTCCTGTAGGGTCTAGGGCTTCCATGAAGTTGGGGGCATCTTCAGCCCATCTTTGACAGGTTGTATGTCTGATGAGAGCTAGGATATCTTCTATTAAATCATAGATCTTGAGGATTCTTCTTTCTGGCTTCTTGGTTCAGCTTTTTCGGATCTGGCCTCTGTTGTCTCCTTTCTTTAAAGTATGGATTGCAACATCATGACTGAGGTGAATCTTTTGATTTCTGCAGTCTTGGCAGTCAGAGTATCTTCCATGGTTGCAATATCCCATTGCTTAGAGATGATGTTCCTGATTATTGATCTCTTGTTGTCTTGAGAATTGGTACCCATCTTGGTCATAGGTGGGTGGAAGAGTAGATAAGGGATATGTTTCTGTCCAGGTGAAGAAACCTTGTCCCCTGAATCAGCTTTGCAACTTGGTGGTGACTTCTTGAAAAGTAGATAACTATGCAAGTGTAGTTGGGGGTTCTGGTCTCTGGGGGTCTCTGTCTTTCTTATTGGTCTGACAGATGACACTAATAGCAGTAGTCTTGGGGAGAGTGGAAGACCATTCAGTGTGGACATCTTCCAAGCTGAAAAGCCTTCTCTTGGTGAGTTTCTTTCTTGGGGATAATGGTGATTGTACTGGGTCCTTCTTTTATATTCCAAGAGTCATTGATCTTGGGTTGTATCCATCAAGGGTCATCCTAGGAAATGATTTCAGAGACTTCTTCCTCCTTGGGTGCTTCTTGTTCAGGGACTTCTTGGTCAGAAGTTTCTTTTTCCTTGGATGATTCTTGACTCCAAATTGCTTGTACTTCTGCAGCTTCAGTTGCAGGTATTTCTGGAATATGTCTGCATTTCTTCTTTTTCTTTCTGTACTCTGGGCAGGCTGTGCCAGGTGATTTCCTTTTTCCCATGATCTTGGAGGAGTACTCCAGACACTTGTGTCTCTTGAGGCAGGTAGGGCATCCTTTGGCTTCTCCTGCAATAGCTCCAATAGTGATAGGGATAGTGTTCTTAGCCTACATATTGTCTTCTGGTCTGTCATCCACCAGGTTAATTTGGGGATTGAGTCTGGGATCATTTCTGTCTTCAGATTCTTCTTCCTCTTGTGTAGTAGACTCTTCACTGCTAGCATATTCCTCCTGGATAGCGACCTTCTTCTTCTTCTTTGATTACTCATAGCTAGTCACCTTAACTCTGTACTTCTTGCCTTGGTAGCCAAACTTGAGTACTTGTTGACTGATATCTATAACTGCATTCATTTCCTTCATCCAGTTGGTACCAAGAATCATATCATACATGACAGCTTCTGTGACAACAGCTTTGGAGATGGAGAACTGAATGTGTCTAAGGGAAATAGTGATATTTTGTACTTCTCCAAGGAGTTGAGTCCAGGCTCCATCTGCTACTATGATGCTGAGATTGGATGGTCCATCAATGGGCCATTGAAGGGTATCCAGGAACTGTTTGGCAATGACACAGACAGCTGCTCCTGTGTCTATGAGGATCTTTGCCTTTTGCCCTCTAATATCTCTATGTAGGTAGGTGCTGACATGTCTTTCAGCTGCTTGGATAGAGATGGGAACTGGTTCTTGCTGTGGGATTAGAACTTGGCCAGTGCTAGACCTGGTGGTTCTCAGCAATTTGTTTCAGACTCCAGCTAGTGTCAGTTGCAGGAACTGCAGGAGAGGGACTTCCATCTTGGCCTCTTGAATCTTCGGCCAGGCTTCATTGTAAATGTCTCTAGGTATGGTCTTCAGGGTGTACTTCTTCTTGGGCTTTGGAGCAGCAGGTTCTCTTTCTTCTTGTTCCATTTCTTCATCTTCTAGTGGTAACTCATTTGTCTCAGAGATGAAAGGGGAGAGGGTTTGGGGAGGTGTTTCTACCTGCTTCTCTTTATGTTCTTCGTCCTCCTCTTGGATAATTCTTCTGCTGATGTTCCTGGATGGCCTTCCTACAGGTCTCTTCCTCTTCTCTGCTTGGTAGACTGTTTTCAGAGTGATAACCTTGGTAGGGTACAAGTCCAGGTCACTATAGTCTTCACTGTTACTTGCCTCCTCAAAATCTTCAACAGGATGAGCTTCAGTCTTTTTGTACTGAATGTCATTCATTCGATTTCATGATTCTGAGTCCCTTTGGTTACTTCTTTTGTTACCACATTCAGTAGCATAGTGTCCAAATTGTCCACAGTGGAAGCATTGTACTTGGGCTCTGTCTCCGACAGGATATCTTCTTTCTTCTTGTTAGTAACTTCTGTTAACTCCTGGTAGATAACCTTGGCTCCTTTGTGGTGGATATCCTCTGTTGTCTTGGTAGCCCCAATTTTCATGTGTGAGTTTTTCAATCTGTCCAACCAGCTTGTCTCACTTGGAGCTAAGGTCTTGGATTTTGCTTCTATCCTTCTTTTCTTCCTTGGCTGGCCTTTTTTCTTCAGATCTTTCTTGTCCTTGGAGGAGTCCTTGTAGGGCTTTGATCAGGATGTCTTCTTTCTCTTCTTTCTTATCATGATCACTCCAGGTAGTTCCTTGTCTGACATCAAAGAACTCTTGAGCTACATCTACTTGCTCTTTGGACCTTCTGATGTCTAGGGTGCAGACATGCTGGGTGATGTTCAGGGGAATTCCATTCATGAAGGTCATTGTGCCTATGATGTCCTGATTGGTAGCATTGAATCCAGCAGTATGCATTCTCTTCTGGATTCTTGTGAAGAAGGCTCTGAGTAATTCTCTAAGATTCATCTTCATCCCTATGATGGATTCTTGGACCTTGTGGTGGGTTTCATTTCCTATGTACTTTTCAATGAGCCAGTGGACCATGGTCTCATATTCTAGCTCATAAGACATTTCTGCTTGTATCTGTCTTGCCAGTTCTGAATCTGGGTTGTTTGCTGTTTGGTGGAAAATTCCTCAGGCTGGTTCCCTGAGCTGAGCCATGTAGATGGTGATTTTTCTTTCATCTGAGAGATCCCCCAAGGCTGTAATTCCTTCAATTCCATCAAGGAATTCTCTGGGGTCTTCCTCTGGATATTCTGCAAAGGTTGGCAATGAGGTGGCCATTTCATTATCACTTTCTTCTGATTCTGGTTTGGGTTCAAATTCTGATTCTGATTCACTTTCTGAACTGTTACTAGAGATGTGGGTGCTTGGGTATCTTGAGGATGGTGTTCTGGACCTTGGATGAAGTGGAATAAGCCTAGGTATTCTTGTAGAAACTGCTTCCAATTCTGCAAGGGGTTGTGGTAAAGGTTCTATTAGTGAGATTGGTGGGACTGATATGGGGCATCTGGCTGTAAGGTCTTGGGTTCATGTGATAAGATCTTCTAGTTCTTGTACAAGTTCTTCGAAATCTCTAGCAGGGCTGTCTGTGTTGTCTGGTTGATCTGGTTGGGGATTTCGGGCTATACTGCCTTCTAGTTGGGAACCTTCTGATGCTGGGTAGTTGATAAGTCTTGATGTGATTACTTCTCTTCCTGTCCAGATACTGGTGATAACTGGTTCTCCTGTAGTGGCAGAGGTTGGTGTTGTATCAAATGTATCCAGTTTGACTGTGGGTTCTTATGAGCTGAAAAGTCATGTCAATTTTGAAATCTTCCCAGTCTAGCCCCCAAATGTAATGTGCCTGGCTCAATGGAGGCAAATTACCAGGTTGGGGGTAGATGTAGTTTGGCTTGAGCCCATAGTTACTTTGTCAAAAAGCAACAAAATATTCTAAGATTCCTGAGATTCTTGTTGGTGTTTAGTGGTATAATAGTCAAAACTAGATATCTGTGAGTAATTTCCTTATTGGGATGGTTCTCTGGGTGTGGCAGCAATTTGTGTGTGAATGGATTTTCTTCTTGGGTCAACTGGGAACTGGTGGAAATTCGTGTGTAGTGCAACAATCTTGTGTGTGATGGTCTGGCAATTTAGCAGTTCTCCTTATATGATTTCTGCATGATGATCTTGTATAGCATGGCGGATTCCTTATGCGGGACATTCTGATAATTTGGCATATAACTTGATTTAGCTCACTGGAAACAACAAACAACTCGGATGGCATGAATCAGGCTCTTCTGGGGATAATAACTTGGGTGGCATGGATTCTTCCTGAATCAGTGGCTTCAACTGAGAAACAGCGGCAAAGTTCTTTTCTGAACTTGGGCAGCAAACTCAGATTCTTCAGGCTTATCTGGCAAGCAAACTAATAGCGCGGCTTATTCCTTAAGTAGCAGGTTTCTCTTCAAAAGGTGGCGAAGTTCTTCACTTGAACTTGGCAGCAAAATCTTCAAGCTTTGTATCAGAAAGTAGACTGGAGTGGGGAAATAAGCTCACAATCTCCTAGCAGTGGCTGTAGAGTTCTTCTCAAAGTGTGGTAGGCAGACTTGTCTTTTGCTTTAATTTCGGACTGAGGTTTATTCACTCTTATCTCTGGGGTAATTTATACAAGTTGGTTGCTATCTGGTTGCTATGTGGCTAACTATAGATTTGCTACTTATGGCAAGTTGTGTAGGTCCAGCACAAGTGTGCAGGTCCAGCACAGGTGTGCAGGTGCTGCACAGATATACTCTATCTAATAATCTGACTATTTATACATCTTTCCACAGCAATGGTTGCTGGTTACTATGCTGTATGCTGTATATTCACATCATCTGGCTAATTGTTTGCATCATCTGGCTAAGGTATAATTCAGGTGGTATATCTTGGTTTGTCACACTATTTTCATACTTATCTCTATGCCAAACTGTACTTTATAGCTCTTTCTATTTTTATACTCTTTCTTTTTTTGGACTTCTCAAATAAGATATATATATATATATATATCAATTTGGATTTGGGTATCAGTTGTACAGAAATATTGATATGTGATATAATTATTGACTATTGGTCTCATGATCAGTTATGCAGCTTATTACATCATATAGCTAGGGCTGTTAAATGGTTCAAATCAGTTTGAATCAGTTCAGATCATTGGTTCATATACCAAATCAGTTCAACAGATCAGTTCATTGCTATCTGGCTTCAAAAATTATTTTATTTGCCTTGTAATTAATTTTAATAAGAATATAAGCAATTTGTAAAGTTAGAAGCTTACAAAGTCTATCTTATGACCTGAGGCTTAAGACTATCACATAATTATATACCTGAAAGAGAGTGACTGGTCCTATTTTTTTGAGAGGAGAGGAGGGTATATGCTTGCCTTGTCTCACCACTTAAAAGGGGGAAGGGGTTCCAAATGGTATCTTAACTAAGATATATATATATTCTTTTTATCCAGCTTTTCAAAAGAGGAGGGTGGGGAAGGTTTGAAATGGTGTCTTAACTAAGGTATATAATTATATACTTTTTCCTTTTATCTAGCTTCTCGAAGGGGGAGGTGTGTGCTTGCCTTATCTTGCTGCTCATTCCAACTTTTCAAAGGAGAGAGGGTTCAAAATGGCACCTTAACTAAAATATATATATATTCCTTTTATCCAGCTTTTCGAAAGGAGAGGGTGTGCTGCTCATTTCAGCTTTTTGAAAGGGAGAGGGTTCGAAATGGTGCCTTAACTAAGGTATATATATATTCCTTTATCTAGCTTTTTGAAAAGAGGGTGTGCTGCTTGTTGTGGAATACTTAGAATAGAGGGAGAAGCATAGTTTATTGCTAATCCTCACATGCTTTTACACATTACAATTAGTGATGTTTACATGATGACGTAGTCAAGGAAGGCTGCACCACCATATATCGAGTTGTAACCTACATATTTCAATACTCTCGCTCAACGAGATATGCAAATTCCCAAACTGCAATACTAAGCTATAACCACTGCAAATCTTACTGTAATGTTCAGACCACTATCTAGAAACCGAAAAACACTCGAATTGCCTACTTAAAAGCTCAAAAAATAGGTTGAAAAATAGAGATGTGAACATTCATAGATGAGTAATGTTGGTAGAAATCACCAATGCAGGGATCAATGTTAAAGAAGCTTTCTGTCACTCTATTATCCTATCTCATCCCGAATTGTCCTTAATTACCAGTATAGAGTCCCATAATACCTATTCCTTATATGCATAAGTCAAACTTTGCCTTTGGAATGACTTTAGTCAATGAATCTGCCATCATATATTCTGTTGAGGTGTATTCAAGGTGTATAGTGCCATTTTCCATGTGTTCACATATGAAATGATGCTGTATGTCAATGTGTTTCATTCTGGCATGATGTATAGGGTTCTTCGCCAAAGCAATTGTTGATTGGTTATCTTGCTGGAGTAGCGTAGAGTGCCGTTGCTTGTATCCCAGCTCCTTTAACAGTTCTCGAAGCCAGATAGCCTCCTTTGTTACCATTGACAACACTTGATATTCCACTTGCATAGAGGATGTTGCCACTGAAGGTTGCTTATACATTTGCTATGAATTGGCTCCGTTGTTTACTTTAAAGATGTATCTAGTCATAGACCTTCTGTCATCTAAGTCACCAGCCCAATCAGTGTTACAAGAACTGAATAAGCATATAGTACTCCTGCTTTGCTCATTATCACTGCCCAAACTGAGCATATAGTCCATGGTTCCTTTGATGTACCTGAAAATTCACTTGTTGCCATCCAATGGCTATTGTCGTAGCATGAAGAATACTGTACCACTTTGTTTACTGCAAAAGAGATATCAGGTCTCGTCCCTTGCATAAGATACATGAGGGATCCCACGGCTTGTTGATAGAGGATGTCGTTTCCCTCAGGTGTAGTGTCAGACTTCTTTAGTTTCATGAATGTTTCCATAGGTGTCCCAACTGGTTTGCATTCACTCATCCCAAATTGCTCGAGAATATTTCGAATATATATGGCTTGCGTTAGGTATATAGCATTCTCATGCCTATTACATGTAATCAATATTCTAAGAAGATAGGATGCTTCACCTAAGTCCATCATTTTGAATTCCTGGCATAGTGTAGCCTTTACATCATTGATTTCACTTACTGTTCTGACTAAAATAATATCATCAACCCAAATTCCCAGATATACTATTCCTGAGGATGTATGTCAGGTATATATGTATGGATCAGCTTCACAATGCTTAAATCCATTGTCTAGAAGATATCTATTGATCTTTCGATTCCACAACCTTGCTGCTTGCTTGATTCCATAGAGCCCTTTGCATAATTTACATATGAGCTCGTTTCCATCATTGTTATATAGTTTGTATCCTTGTGGTTGAAGAACGTATAGTTCGGTATCCATGTCTCCATTTAGGAAGGCTGTCTTAATGTCCATTTGATGTATCTCATAGTCATACTTGGCTCTGATCACAAGAAGTATTCTAAGTGAAGTAAGCTTAAATACTAGGGAAAAAGTTTTGTCATAGTCAACTCCAAAGTCTTGTGAATACTCCTTTGCCATGAATTGGGCTTGTATCATTCTATGCTGCCATTGCTATCACATTTAATTTTATACACCCATCAGGATCCTATGGCTTGTCGATTTGCCGGAAGAGGGACCAAGTCCCACATGTCATTCTCAATGAGTGAGTTATACTCCTCGTCTATAGCCTTTTTCCACTCCTTTTTATTGTTCAAATGAATGGCTTCATTGTAGTGTGCTGGCTCATTGGTCATTGCTATGTAAGCGCATTCACAGGCATAGTTCACGTGATGTAGTTTGCGACAAGATGACTTGGGTGGGTTCCAGTAATTTCCCAGATCTACTTAGACTTCGTTATCTATCCCAGATTTGCTCTTCTTCTTACCCTTTGGAAAGGTATCCTCTTCATCATCCTCATCTGTAATTTCCATTATCCTTGGTTCTTGCAACTTCATTTCCATTTGAATGGGTTGTGTTTTCACTGGTATAGGTCCCAAGGATGTCTTTGGTGTCATTCTGGGTATAGATGTTATTCCACTAGCCTTTGCAGTTGGCATAGATGTCGCTGGCTGTACCGTTGAATTCATGTCAGATTTGAGATAGGAATTTCCATGTAAATTTCCTGCTTAGTCTCTTTGAACTGTACATCATATGAAATGATCATATGTCGTTTCTGCGGGTTCCAAAGATTGTATTCTGCTCCATTGTATCCAAGGAATATATGCTTATCTGCCTTAGGTTCAAACTTGCCTCGGTTGCTACCTTTGTCCAGAACGTATGCCTCGCTTCCAAATATGCATAAGTGTGAAATGTCAGGCTTGGATCCATTCTATAATTCCTCAGGGGTAAGATTGCTGTTATTCCTGGATTACTTGCCAGAATCCTTACTTAGAGCTCGAGAGAAACAACGATTTCGAATATATGCTGCCATATTCACCGCTTCTGCCCAAAAGAACTTTGGTAAGCCGGCCATATTCATTATCATTCTAGCCATTTCCACTACTGTTCGATTGAATCATTCCACCACGCCATTTTGCTGAGGTGTATAAGGGGCTGTCGTAGAGTGCTGTATACCATTCTTCTTCAAGAAGTGTCTGAAACCTTTGTTGACATATTCTTTGCCATTATCTGAGTGTAGGGTTCATATTCTACATCCTGTCTCATTCTCTATGGCTGCCTTGAATTCCCGGAATTTGTCGAATGTCTCGTTTTTCCCCACAATGAAATATATGTGGACTTTGCATGTATAATTATCAATGAATGTAATAAAATACTTCTTCCTGGAGTGTGATACCATTCGCATGGGGCCACAAATATCTGTATGAATCAAATCGAGAATGCTAGCTGCTCACTTCGTTTGTTCCTGAAAAGGTTGCTGGGAAGTCTTGTTTGCCGTGTACCCATCACAAAAGAAATCTGGTGGCGTATAGTCCAGTAAACCATATATGGACTTGCTCCTTATCATCCGTTCCAGGCTTGTTTTACTGATATGTCCTAAGCGTTCATGCATTATATGTCAGAAATCCTCTCCTGTTGTAGTTGCAGAATATGCGGATGTAGCACCACTTGGCATGCCATTGATTGCATATAGATTCCCCTTTTTCGATATGTATATTAACTCCTTATTGTTCTTCAGATTGATTACTGTTACACCATTTGGGCATATATTTACTCCTCTGTCCCTGCGAGCCATCATCCAGCCTATCAAGAAGAGGTTCTTGCCTATATCTGGAACATATAGTACATCCACGAAGGTGCCTGAAGATTCATCAACATTTCCATGTAGATGTATGCCTATGTTGCCTTTCCCTTGAGTGTAAATGACGTTATTATCACCTAGCTTGATAGGTATGGGATGCTCAAACTTCTCATATATAGAGAACCACTCCCGGTGAGCCATCATATGCTGTGTTGCACCCGAATCCATGAGCCAGACCTCTTTGCTGCATGCATAAGTACTGTTCAGCGTATAGCTTACATTTGCACTGGTGCCGACATTGACATCACCATTTTTTGCTGTCTGAAAAGTGTTTTGTTGACTAGGATTTGTAGATGTCGAACTGGTGGAATTGCATCTGCAACTGGCATTGGTGGAACTGGCAGTTGGTTCCGAATTTCCTCCTATTTCAATGGTTTCTGCATATGGATAGGTCGCCGCTTCTGCGAAGAATAGACCTCCGCCACTGCTGTTTTCGTTGTTGGCATCCACTATGTTTGCCTGCCGTTATCCTTACTGTTGGCCACCCTTTTCCTTCTTCTTGCAGTTGTAGTCCTGCTCATGATGTCCATGCTTATTACAGTAAAAGCATTTACCGTCAAATTTCTCATGTTGCTGGCCTTGAC
Organism: Jimgerdemannia flammicorona; assembly: GCA_003990745.1. NCBI lineage: Eukaryota > Fungi > Mucoromycota > Endogonomycetes > Endogonales > Endogonaceae > Jimgerdemannia > Jimgerdemannia flammicorona. The sequence continues at coordinate 5,811 of RBNI01002226.1, read as the reverse complement.
CTTTGTTCGGCTTGCCTTTGGCTCATCTACGTGCTCCACCGTAGAATGCTTTCTCATCGTATTCCTCATTGGCATTGTTGCTACCTAGCCTTGTTTCCTTGTTTAAAAGGCTTGTGACAACATACTTATAATCTGATAATCTGCCGGATTCCCTCATAGCAGTGATAACCATGTTGTCCACTTTGGGAAGGCCTCGTATAAGAGCCAGGACCTTGTCTTCATCCTTGATGGTGTCCACCAGCATAGATATAAGGGAATTCACTTGATTCGCCAGCTCATCGACTCGATTGGCATAGTCCTGGATGCTCTCCTTGGACTTAATTTGAAGATTGAATAGTTGTTCCTTTAAGTGGAATCTGTTTGACACAGATGCCTGTTGATGGTGATTGCATAAAATCTCACAGGCTTCATTCACTGTCATAGCGTTGATTACCAGCTTCATTTGTACATTCGAAAGGGTGAATGTAATCTCCCTTAGTACTTTGCAATCTTTCATGGCGTCGTATGTCATTACTTGTACCTGTGGCTTCCAGTAGTCCTCCAAACCACATTCTTCTAGGAGATTCTTCATATGGTACGCCCATATGGCATAGTCCTTACTGTCAAAGACAGGAATCATCCTCTTTACCGTTGACATTGGCACCACTGCCAGAATGTTCATCGTCATGGAAGCGAAACCCATTCCGGCTGTGTTTGTGTTCATATTACTAGAACTTGGCGGTGTACTGCTAGCACTGCTTGAACTAGTAGCCATTGTATAGCATAGTATAGCATATGTGTAAGAGGGGTGTATAGCAGTTAAACGGGGCTCATAACCTTTTGTTGTAGAATACTTGGAATGGAGAGAGAAGCATAGTTTATTGCTAATCCTCATGCACTTTTACACATTGCAATTAGTGATGTTTACATGATGATGTAGTCAAGGAAGGCTGCGTCACCATATATCGAGTTGTAACCTACATATTTCAATACTGCTCATTTTAGCTTTTTGAAAAGAGGAGAGTTCAAAATGGCACCTTAACTAAGGTATATATATATTCCTTTATCAGACTTTTCGAAAGGAGAGGGTGTGCTGCTCATTCAGCTTTTTGAAAGGGAGAGGGTTTGAAATGGTGTCTTAACTAAGGTATATAATTATATACTTTCTTCTTTTATCTAGCTTTTCAATGGGGGGAAGGATGTGTGCTTGCCTCATTTTGCTGCTCATTCTAGCTTTTCAAAAGAGAGAGGGTTTGAAATAGTGTCTTAACTAAGGTATATATATATATATTCCTTTTATCCAGCTTTTGAAAGAGGAGAGTGTACTGCTCATTTCAGCTTTTTGAAAGGAGGAGGAAATGGCACCTTAACTAAGATATATTCCTTTTATCCAGCTTTTTAAAAGGAGAGAGTGTGCTACTAGGAGGAGGGTTTGAAATGGTGCCTTAACTAAGATATATAATTATATACTTTTTCCTTTTCTCCAGCTTTTCAAAAGAGAGAGGAGGGTATATGCTTGTCTTATCTTACTACTCATTCCAGCTTTTTGAAAGGGGGAGGGTTTGAAATAGTATCTTAACTAAGGTATATATATATATTTCTTTTATCCAGCTTTTTGAAAGAAGAGTGTATGCTGCTCATTTTAGCTTTTCAAAAGGAAGAGTTTGAATATATATTCCTTTTATTCAGCTTTTTGAAGGAGAGGAGGGTGCATGCTTGCCTCATCTCACTGCTCATTCCAGCTTTTCAAAAGGGAGAGGGTTTGAAATGGTGCCTTAACTAAGATATATATATATATATTCCTTTTATCCAGCTTTTCAAAAGGAAAGGGTGCTCAGCTTTTTGGGTTCAAAACAGTGTCTTAACTAAGGTATATATATATTTCTTTTATCCAACTTTTCAAAAGGACTTTTTGAAGGTGGGTATATGCTGCTCATTTCAGCTTTTTGAAAAGAGGAGAGTTCAAAATAGCACCTTAACTAAGGTATATACTTTTTCCTTTTATCCAGCTTTTCGAAAGAGGAGAGAGGGTATGCCACTCAAATAACCTGAGGAGTATATCAATGACTCTTCTCTTTTTTTTAATATGATCACTGATTGGCCTCAAGTAATTACAACAGAACAACTCTAACAACTATCAGTTTCTACATTTTACACTTTATCAGTAGACTTAGTAAATGACAACTAAGAATGAAGACACAACACTACCTGAGCACTCTCTGGCAAAAGTGAGTTGCAGTATTTTGTGACAGTATTGCTAGCAATTGAAAAAAGCTGTTCACAGGAAACACTAGAAGCTGGAATTGCCAAAATATCCCAAGCCATAATCACCAGTGTTGGAAATTGGCTTTCATTTAGCTGCCACCAGTTGAGAGGATTGTCACTGTTGTCTCCATTAGCAGTTGAAAGGTAGCAATTGATTTTATTGTTCACATTCATATTATAATTCTTCACAGAAGTACTTCTCTCTATGATAATAGATTCTCCAACCAGCTCATGGAACTTTTGCACTGGTTTCTTCTTTTTGGGGGATGGCAGAAATATTGAAGCTTCCTGTGGGGTGCTGGAGACAGCTTGAGCAATGAGGTCTGCATACTCTTTAAGCTTGCTGATTTTCGACTTGTATTTCTTGTCATCTTTCTCTAGTTTTATACCAGGATGTAGTACTTGTACTAACCAGTGTGTATCTGAAAGCTTAGTAGTATATTCTTGACATTTGCTTGCCATAGCTCTGTGTGCTAGGATCTTTTTATCATTTAGGTATTTCTTCATAAAAGAATAAATTTCTTCAACTTCATGAAGTGTTGGCTCTGAATATGTTGAGAGAGCTTTGGTGGCTTTAGCATAGATTTTTAAAACTTTGACATGCATTTTGAGGGCCTTCCACTCATTTGACTCAAGTGCATTGCTGATGTTCTTTGTTTGGAACTGGATAAACAAGAGCTGAAGGGCTGGCTTTTGGAGGATGGTAGTATCAATCATGGTAAATGTAGAGGACCACCTTGTTGGACAATCATGGGGAAGGTCATAGTACTCAATCTTGCAGTCTTTGTAGCACTGTTTGAATTCTCCAATGATTTTAGGGCTCCTCCAGATTGTATTTACACAAAGGTGAAGCTTTGTAAGTAGGCTGTTAGGGTTATCCTCATCAAATTCTTCCTCTACATCAAATAAATTCTTCAAGCCATCCTGAACAACAAGGTTGATAACATGTGCACTATATCTGATATGGTATATTTCTCTCTCATATTTGCTGAGGATGATTTCTGCAAGTAAGTAAAAGCCATAAGATATATTTGAGGCATTATCAGTGACAAGTGTCAGAAACTTACCTTTGATACAATATTCTATAATAGTCATCAAAAGAATTTCCTTTATTGCTTTGCCAGTGTGAGGATGCAGCATAGGGCAAACATCCGAAATAATTGACTGGAGTTTCCAATTTGAATCGATGAAATGTGCTGTTACTCCACAATAACTGTCCATGGATCCTGAGGTCCAGAGATCATATGTTAAAGATATAGCTCCTGCTGTATGGTGTAGAGTATGTTGAATATGCCCTTTGTAAGATTCGAATTTCTCCATCAATAGTTTATGAGTAGTTTGATGGCAAGAAATATAATATCTTGGATTCAGGTACTTTATGAAGGCTTTGAAGTCTTCATTATCGGAAGTTGAGAATGGTTGAAGATCTTTGACTATGTAATGTAACTACTTGTAATAGTCTCATGCTCTTGCTGGGTAAGAGGTAATTCAGTTTCCCCTTCCTTGGTCATCTTTTCGGGATGACATTTCTTGATGTGAGTTCACAAGGTAGATGTAGCACTACTGGCTTGATAAATCTTCTCTTTAGGACAATAGTTGCACTGCCTTGAGCCATTGGCCAATTTCGTAAAGTGGTGATAAACGCTGCTTCGGGAGGCACTCATTTTGATATATAAGTGTTTTTTGTAAAGATGTAAATTAGCGGCTCATGAGAGACCACAGGTCAATGAATGCAGGAATGTCTTAGGCACTTAGGTCTCGGGCATATTGGTTTCGGATGTATTAGTTTCAGGCATTGAATAGCTGTCTTCGTTTCGGGTGCCATCGTCATTGCATGGCTTGTCTCAGTCATGAGTAGTAACGTCCACCTTTCGACCTGAGCTTTTAAAATTTAATAACTCCATGAATCCATATCCAATCTTAATAATCTTGGTCATGTTTGGAAGCTACGAATATTGGCTTCCAGGAATATTTTATTTAGATGAAATCGGATGTATATTCATCGAGCCATTGCACTTTAAAAAACTCAAGTCAATCGCGGGTTGACTCTTCAAACGGCGATCGACCCAAGTTTTTTTAAAGTGCAATAGCTCTATGAAAACACATCCGATTTCATCGAAATAAAATGTGCCTGAACGCCAATATTCATAGCTTTCAAACAAGATCAAGGCCATTAAGACTGGGTGTAGTTTCATGAAGTTATTAATTTTAAACGTTCAGATCAAATGGCAGACACCTTGCGGATTGTACTTTTTGCTGAAAGAGACTGAGTTCATTTACTGTTTCAAGTCAAGTAGCCGATTCTGAATATATAAACTCATACAGGAAGTATTTATATGATTTATTCTTATGCAAATAAGAAATAAAGATACAAATCATTTTGAAACTGCTGACCAAATCGAACGAAACTGAAGCAGTTCAAACCGGTTTGAACCTTTTGGTTTCAAACCATTTAACAGCCCTACATACAGCTGTGGTGTAGTGCAGGTCTATGTAATCATTCCATTATATAGAGTAATAATATTTTTAGTAATATGGACAACCCTTAATAGTAGAATTTTGGAGAAAGCTATGATGACTGTGAAACAGTAATTACTAGGAATGTTTCCATTCTAATTGATATTATACTAAGTATACTGGATACTAGTTTAGCTCAACACAGGTAACACGGGCAACATGGGCAAGATGGGCAAGATGGGCAAGATGGCAAGACGGGCGACATGGGCAAGATGGGCAAGACAGGCAAGATGGCAAGACGGGCGACATGGGCAAGATGGGCAAAACCGGCAAAACGACACAGGCAAGACGGGCAAGATGGGCAAGACGGGCAAGATGGGCAAAACGGGCAAAATGGGCAAGATGGGCAACACGGGCAAGATGGCAAGACGGGCGACATGGGCAAGATGGGCGACATGGGCAAGATGGGCAAAACGGGCAAAGCAGGCAAGATGGGCAACATGGGCAAGACAAGACAGGCAACATGGGCAAGACAGGCAAAACGGGCAAAACAACAGGCAAGACAGGCAAGATGGGCAAGACGGGCAAGATGGGTAAGGTGGATAACACGGGCATGATGGGCAAGATGGGCAAGATGGCAAGTCAGGCGACATGGGCAAGACGGGCAAAATGGGCAAAACGACACGGGCAAGACACAGGTAACACGGGCAAGATGGGCAAGACGGGCAAGATGGCAAGATGGGTGACATGGGCAAGTCGGGCAAAATGGGAAAAATGACATGGGCAACCAGGCAACCGGGCAAGACGGACAAGATGGGCAAGATGGGGAGGCACTAATAGGGGTAGGCCAGATGCACTAGATGCCAAGTACTTGAGGTGGTTGGGGCTCACAACCCATACCCACTCTTGGGTGGGGCAGGCTGGGTAGGAGGATCTAGTTACTCGGGCAGTGAGGTCACAACTCACATCCTTAAGGTGCTTAGATTGTTATTGGTTTGGAAATTGTAGTGTGAGAGTAGGGTGGGGTGAGATGCAGAATGTGGCTGCTGGTATGGTATGAGGATTTTAGATAGTTAATAAATGGGGCTCCGGCCTATAGAGGAAAAAAAA
>RBNI01002225.1:0-19223 GCA_003990745.1 Jimgerdemannia flammicorona | reverse complement strand
TTGGGAAAAGGTGGCAAATCAACTTTCTCATATCGTCGTAGATCTCCCCGGAGTCGAAGTGTCTGAAGTTGGCTCCAAGGGGAATATCGGAATAGGTTTTGAATTTTTGAAAGCACTGGATAGTTTTCGATGACTCGAAATCGTATTTCAAGAGATCTCACAAACTCCGTACGCTTAATAGCTTCCGTCGAGTTAAGGCTTAGCCGCGTTATGAGCCGGTCCAGGGTAGAATTCGTCGCGGAAGGATGCAGGTTCAATCGTCGAAAGAGCAATGGAAGAAGGATTTCATTCCAAGTCTTGCAAACCAGCGAACAGGCCATTAGATCTGGATTGGCGATTTCGTTTTCCGCCAGCATCTCGCTGAATATTTGAATCCAAACTTCTGAGGGCAAGGTACGTCCCGATTTTTCCATTTTGGAATAAGGAAATTTAAGAAAATTGTCATTTATATAACTTAATACGTTCTAGAATACGTTCTTCTAGAATATTCCGTTATTGTAATGACAAATACGCATTGTTAATCATTTAAGGTGCAGGTGTTCAGATTTCGGTTTGACAGAAGTTTGCCACCCGATTTTCCTTCTGTGCACACAGCGAATGTCATTGTTAATATTCGCATTTAGTCCATACAGTCGTGTGTTTTTTTTTTTTTTTTTTTTTTTTTTTTTTTTTTTTTCGTTTTGAAATAAACGTTTATGGTGATTTTTGCCATTCGTAATATTATTAACAAATAATTTGTCGATCCATTGTGATATCAAACGTTGGTGGTTTCACGTTAGGATCCCTAATGAGACCCTTTTCAGCAAGACATTCATGAAGTCTACTAAAATACTCTAAGTTGAATTTTTTCAGCTTGTTGAAAGAAAGGTTGCGGACATTCCACAAATTCACTTTCGCACCCAAAATTTGGTAGATATAGGAAACCTTCGGCGCAAAACCTCTTGTGTTTGTAAGGAGAACTTTTGCCTTCTTTGGAGTAATTGAATTCATAGACGGCGACGGCATCAACATAATGTTGTCCTGGAGCGCAAGATGCAATGCTCGTAGCGAAATGTTGTTGGAACTCCTCAACTCAGAGTAGTGATACCAGAAATGGTAGTACGCAGTTGCAATATTGGGGTAATCACCCTTTGGGAGAACGCAAACTATATTTTGCAAAGCTTTCACTGTAGCCTTCATATGGTGTCCAAACGGATCGCCGTTGGTAGGATGGAACTTCTCCGGAATTTTCAATTGATAGCTTCCAACGCCGTTTAACATTGTTTCAATGGCGTTCAGTACTTCCATAAACAATGACTTTTGCTTACCACCATAAGCTGACGACCTGTCAATGGTACAAGATTGTTCAATCTCATCACACCACATTTCCATTGGACTGAGGCTTCTTTCCTGGCTTTCAAAAGCTCCCTGACTATCACCAGCGAGGCTCCCAGGACTGTAACTTCGTTCCTCGCTACCAATGGCAAGTCTTCCCCCCTCTCCCAGAAAATCTTTCCACCTCCACGATACGTCGTCGACAGGTGCCTTCATGAACCTCAGGTATCCGCGAGTAGTTCGGACTACATTGAAGAAAGGACCATTGTCAAAGGCAATTTGGAAATTGCCGCCGCGCATTTCCAACCTCACTCACTCGCGGCCTATCTCCTCCAGCAGCCTTATCACTGATGTAATGTTTCGTGTAATAGCAACAGAAAAATCGACATCTGGGGATCCTGTGGATTGCATTTCAGTAGTGGATTGCATTATTAGAATTAATCCGCAATACGGTCATCATATAAAGACAAACATGGATTTATAATTCTTATGCGCTGAGAAGCTGACAAACGGTAGTATTAGCCGGAACAAACAAGATTCAGGAGTTGGAATACGGCATTGGGAAAATGCCAATCGGATTGTGCTATAAGACGAAGGATATGCTATGCTAACATTACAAAACATCATGAATACGCGGATGACAAACAAGCATAGAAAATAGCTGACAAATTTGCATTTTAAATCTAACCTAATTCGCTCTTTCAAGGGGTTGTCGATTAAATAATTCACAACTGTGGGAGAATGTGACTTTCGTAATTCCCGCGGTTTGCTTTGGGAAGACTGACAATCAACCATACCCAGAAATTGATTTTCTGTTTCTCCAAATACTCTGATTGTTAGCTATCTCATAAGTGAATACTTTTTACTCATATTTGAAATACATATTTAGACTATTATAATGTAATATAATATCTGCCAGATAGTATAAAATCAATTCCTTTGGATAGAAATTGATGATATATTAGATTGTGGCTGGGTTGTTAAATAGGGTTGACCATATTCCTAACCCTAACCCTAACTCTATTCTTCATTTGCTGCTGTTGCAGATACTGATTAGTTTGTGAGGATTGTATCAAATATCAGTTAGCAGAAAAGAGGGGGCATAAAAAGTAAGAAGGGAGAGTTTGGACAAAAATTGAATATATATACTATAATATTGACAAATCTTTTTTGAGTTTTTTTTACTAATCTATTCTTATTAAATTTTCAAGAATGTATAAGATTCTATACCCTTATTGAAACTTTAGAAGTACTGTTAAAGAATAAGTTACATGTGAGTACAATATGACCTATACAGTAATAGTAATTATGATTTAAAGATCTTTAAGCAAATTGCTAAAGCAAATAACAGGTCAGCTTAGTAGTGCTCTTGGTATAACTATATACATTTTTGATGCAATTCAGCATACTATATAAGGTAAGAAGTTTGACTTTTTTTTGGTGCAGCCCAAGAGTTTTCCTTGCATACAAAATGGAAGAATTGATCAGATAATGTCTATTTTGGCAGGTTTCCAAGTTAGGGCTCCTAGGACTTAACAAAGAGCAGACATCCTCCAGCACTGTCTGGTAATATGTGATTCTGGACCAAGGTTTCACTTAACCATATACTTATATCACATTAGGATATATCAGGTGCAATATTTCTCTACTCATATATACAGATAATAATGTCACTTCAATAATGTTTTATATTTCAAAAAAGAAGGACCTAATTTGGGAGAGCAGTGATGATATCTGATACAATTTTACCTATGATTTCAGGATCTCATTTGTAGTCAATATAGCCATTCTATTTCAATTCCATGATCTCTATAGCACTGATATCTTTAAAGAGAGTTTAAATACTATAGTTATTATACTTATAATAAATAATAGGTTCATTAAGATCTGTAATCAGTAGGTGAAGCAGTTTTGTAAAGGTTAGGCAGTCAGACACCTCTTTTGTGGCATTAATTTAACTTTTTGCTAGGCTCTATTGGCCTCTTTTCTCTGTTTTATAATACTGCTGATATGATGCTATAGTATAGGACTAGGGCTCAAATTTATATTAAAATCTAACTGCTTGAAGCTACTTCTTATAATAGATTATTGGGTTATAAATTTTACATACTCTCTCTGACCCTGGACTTCTGCACCAACTGATAACTTGGGATTGCCCCTTGTTACTGGTAGAGGACTGCAAATTTTACATACTCCCTCCACCAATTTCAGCACTTTTTGGCCAACTTCTTTTCTATTTAAACTGCTTAGAATTGCTTCTTACAGCTGGTGAGGAGTTGCAAATTCTGTATACTCTCTCTGTCAATCATCTTGTACCTTGAACTGAACTAATTATATTGTATAAAAAATAATTTATTTCTAATTTATAATAAATACTACAGAACTTATCTAGTTTTAGCAGCCTATACTTCACTAAGACCTAAGATACATATAAGCCTAAATTGCCTCAATATTCAGTATACATCTCTTAAGGAAAATGAGATCTATTCTATCAGAGAACACTCTCTTAATTGGAGCATTAATGATAAAAATGGCTAGGTAGTCCCAAGCCATATTATACAGGTTGAGGAAGTCTGTTTGATATATCTATAGCTATATGTCTCAAGGGTAAAATGGTGGTTAAAATTTGCCCAATCTTATCAACTATCTATAAGAAAACAACCCACCTTCCATCAGTTGAATATCTTTATACCCTTCAGTAGGATTATGTGGTCACTGGTAAGATAAATGATAAATTTATCTATTGATAATAGTTCTTTTACTAATAGCTTTCTCTTTCTCTTTCTGCTATAGTAAATGTATAATAAAAGAGATCTTTTAGTATATTTATCTAAACTTTAACTAGAATCTTATAATAGTGCATAGTTTTTTTAATATATTTTGATTATGACTTACTTGACTTTCTCAATGTAGTATTACTCCTAATCCTAATCTTTATGATATTATAACTTTAAGTATAAATTCAACACTATTTAAAAAAGAGAATGAGTTTTGTAGGGAGTTTCTTTTTTTTTAAAAGGGCAACTACTATATTAATATATTAGTATTAATTGAGTATATAATAGCATCTATTTTAGAGTAATATTTTCTAAGCTTGCTTAAAGCAGTCTTTATGACATCTCTTTGATCTGAGTTTAGCTGAAATTCATTACTATTCTCCAGCCTATCCTTAAATCTATCTTTTAATTAATCAATTAAAAGATTATATATTAGTATTGTAGAGCTTATTGTTAGAATGATTTGTTTGACTATATTTTTTATACAATTATTGAAATATTAATAGTTCAAAATAATAATTTGTTACATTATTATATAGAAATAGACAAAATAAATATAAAGCTAAAACAATCATTATTTATTTTCAAAATTCTGACAATATTTCTTAATACATTTCACTCACTTTTATCTATAGCCTTATTCTCCATTTTCTTGTTAGTAGCAATTGTAAAATCTATTAACTTTTTTTTTTTTTTTTTTAAAAATTCTAATTTAAAATTAATTAACAATTCTCAGTCATCTAAAATAATTTACTTTAGCTAATCAAAAAAAAAGTACATATTATATCAAACTCTAGTATATGTTGAATTATTGTAAATATTGAGTTCTAATATACAGATATCTAACATTAGCTTTTTTAAAACTAAACTAACTATTCTGTACTATATAGTGAATTTATCTCATTATTGTGAAAATAATCAGATTAATATAATTAGTTTATACAGCTTAAAAACAATATTTAGATTTCCTTATTTTATCTATACATAAAATAATCTTATACAGTAAGGTTTAGTATATATTAAACAATATATATAATAGTTTTTTGCATTAAAAGCCACATTTTCCTGTTGATCTTAAAATAATAAAGTGACGTCATAAAGCAGCATTTCCCTGGGACTGCTTTCCTGAGTCATGTGCATCCTGTCCCTATTTCTATTTTCCATTTTATAATTACTCATCTTAAAATAATAAAATATTATAAGAATTGTTATGTAATTTATTTAATTTGTTATTAAATTTTATTTAATTTTTTAATATTTTTATAAAATATAAACCTTTAGAAAAGCCTCTAGTATCTGTAACAGTCTAGAATTTGCGGTACGCGCTTGGCCCAGTGTGGGCGAGCATCCAACGTATCCATCATCCAGGTGCCGAGTTCGGTATAGAAGGCTTCGAACCCGCCGGTTCCTTTATAGGTAAGAACCCCGAGAAAGCAGTAGATGGCATCGGAGTCCAGATTGTAAGCAGGAGAGAGTAGGGCCGTGGAGGACTTGCAGAGGCGGAACTCTGCCGGAATGTTGATGGGGTATTCAACATACGTTCGGCGTCATCTTCCAGTCCTTCCATTAGTTCAAACTAACGAACAGGCATATAGATTTTGATTAAAGGCCTTGGAATCAAAGAAATCGTCATTTTCCGCTAGGAGCTCCCAGAATATAAATCCATATTTCAATAGAAAGAGAAGGTATAGGGGAGGGCATTATTATTATTATTATTATTATTATTATTATTCAGAATGTAATGCATCATAGAGATATTTATATTCTTTGCCAAGCCGTCCTTTTTGTTTTTGCTGGACTTTTCGAGATTATTCCACTGAGCTAGCCAAGAGTGCCAATCATTTTGTTGTCCTAATCTACGAAGCGTTGGCCACCCCTGTTTATACTCCTTCGCGATCATTCGCGATTTTTCCGAATGTAATAAATTGTTCACGAACTTTCGCTTTCAAATTCTTGGGTTCCCGTGAACCAATTATATATTTGCCAGCCAACAATAATTATATCGTCCATTTCAGAAAATGGTGTTGCCTGAAACCATTTCCAATGCCACTCTCATAATAGCCTGGGTCTCGGTGGGGTATTCCGCAATATGTTGTGGATTAGTGTGTTATCGAACAGCGGAGAAATTCAAGACACTTCACTTATCCTGCCTGTTAATGGGTATCTCGACAATAGTCTTGGGGGTTGCGAATGCCCTTCGCGTACGCACGATAGTACAAGAACCGGCTTTCAACATCCTCAACGCCATTCTTATGGTCTCATTTGTTGATCTATTAGTATTTTTGACAACCCATATTGGCAAACGTTTTTACATTGACAGTAATGAAAAGATCAACGTTCTCTTAGGAGTGGCCTTTGGAGCAGCGTTATTGGCAACCTTGGCATCAATTATAGATCTGATATTATCAAACCTTTTCTTAGCAATTCGTGCTGCGACGGTGACAAACAGTATTTCGCAGGCAATGTGTGTGATTGCAGTTATATTTGCATTTGTATATGCATTCGTTCCAGTCATTCAACTAGGCGTAACCCCCGTGCATCCTGGATCTCTTGACATTGCAGCCCTCGGACTATGGTGTGGAGTCTTTTCTCATTGATCCTGTTCATCAAGCTTTTCAAATATACTAATTCTGCATAATTTGTTTGCTAAAGGCATCTCTACGGGATGATCTTTTTCACAGGGCTCCATCTCATCCTGATTGTCATCAACATTGTGTATCCTGCACATCAGTTCAAGGAAATTGCAATCAATAACACATCCGTTGCTGTTATCTTAAGGATGACAATGATAGATATTTATTGTCTTCAACCAGGACCACGGATTATCGGAGCAATTCAAAGCTTTGCCTTTGGAACTGAGAATGACCAATTTGTCTTAGTTTCATAAATTACACCTCACCTCCTTGCCAATCGAATCATTAATAAATTTGCATGAGTGGAACTAATATAGCGAAGCAATTAGTTATCTCTATTCCACCTTGATCACTTAGCCAAAATTGCAATTGAAAAGCTCGGGCTGTGTTAAGGTCGCGGTATAATGGTCAAAGGAGGTGCACTCACTGGGCTTTTTGAAGAGAAAATTGGGTCACGATCAATGAAATGACATCTTTGCCTATCGCTTTCGCATATCGTACGATAGGCAAACATTTCTATTTTGCCTATTGTACGATTGGCAAAGACTCCAGGTCATACGATAGGCAAACAATCTATTTTGCCTATCGAGCGATTGGTATTTGCCTATCGTACGATAGGCATTTGGAGCGAAATAGTTATGGCCAGATAAAGATATGATATTATGGCTTTCGAATTATTGTATCACTTCATTTTTTCCCTACCTTCTTACCCTTCTCATCACAACATTTTCGCGCAACATTTAATGGATAAAAATATATATCTAATACAAGACCAGCTGAACAGATATAATACACAAGACCAACTGAAAATATGAATATATTGGTATTACAGAGCCACCCGCGGCGAAATAGTTATGGCCAGATAAAGATATTATGGCTTTCGGGGTTTATCACTTCTTCGTTGCGATTCTCCCTCTTTTGGGGCGCGCACTCCCTACCTTCTCACCTTCTAATGCCATTGCTTTTCTTTCTAATGCCATTGCTTTTCTTTCTGCTCTGTCTGTGGGTTTTGCTGTATTGGCACCCTTTGTTGCATCCTCTTTCGCTTTCAACCTTGCCTTAACATAAAATTGTATCCTTTCGGACCTGCGAAATTGATTTGGCCCAACAGTCGGAAGAATAGGAGGAGCCCGCTTTTGTGAACCATCTAGAGGTGGAGCTGAACCATCTAGAGGTGGAGCTGAACCATCTAGAGGTGGAGCTGAATCATTTAGAGGTGGAGCTGAACCATCTCGAGGTGGAGCTGATCCAGATCCATCTAGAGGTGGAGCATCTAGATGTGGAGGAGGTGTAGCTGGATCATCTAAATCCATTGTTTCCAAGGAATGGCTCAAATCGGTGGCCGGAGTCAGCTCCCTCTCCTTCCCTTTGTTGCTCCTTCCAGACGACAGCCCCCCTGCGGACGACGATTGAGGATTTGTTTGGATATCCTCCGGATCTCGATATCCCGGCCTATGAATGCCCCAAATCGGTTCAGATTGTGCTAATACATGATTTAAAACTGCCAGCATTTCGTTTACTTCGTTGGAATCGATTTTACCGCTTCTGGCGTGGTCCAACAAATTTTACTCCTTATCGTTTTGGTTTGGATATGGCCGTTGTTCAAGTTTCAGAGCCAATAAGTAGGCCTGAATTTTAATATGTTGTTTTTCTAATTGATGAAGGTTCTTTCGCTGTGGATCTGTGAGTTGCGATATTTCATTCTGCAAATCGTCCAGAACATGCTTTTGTTGATTGACTCCCCGCAGCAAATTGTTCATTTGTTCCGCGGGCGGAAGTACCAAGGGCAGGTCGTTAAGCAAAGGTTGCAATTTGGAATTCGTCTCAGAGTCCGTCGCTCCAACCTCTTGAGCTGTCCATATTTCTCGTATTAAATCCGTTTTCTCCATCAATGGCTCCATAGAGTATTTTATATCAGCATGAATTTTTAACTGTTCTTCACCCACGCGATCCATTTGATCCTGTCGTTGCCGTTGTCGATCTTCGTTCAATCGCCGGTGTCGCTCTAGTTCTTGCTCTTCGCGCTGTTGCCGCTCGTGTTGCCGTTGCCGCTCTTCATCTTTCAATCGCCGTTGTCGCTCTTGCTCTTCGCGCTGCCGTTGTTGCTCCTTTTGTTGCTCTTCGCGCTGCCGTTGTTCATCGCGCTGCCGTTGTTGCTCTAACTTTATTAGTAAGCGTTGTCGTTCTTTCTCTTTTTGTTGGCGTTGTAGTTGCTCTAACAATTGATCGCGATGTCGTTGTTGCTCTAACTGTTGATCGCGTTGTCGTTGTTGCTCTAACTGTTGATCGCGTTGTCGTTGTTGCTCTAACTGTTGATCGCTTTGCCCCTCTCGTTGCACTTCCTCGTGCTGGTGTTGCCGTTGGGAATTCGCCATTTCCGACAAGTTAAATTGCCTGTACTCGAGTGTACTGAGTGCAGCCTGCACCGTCATATCTAATCTCAGCTCTTCTCTATGAAAATCAAACGGATCGTCTTCTGAAGTGTTTATACCGACGTGACTGAAAAAGGCTTCCATACCATATTTCACCTGTTCTCTAAGGTTCTTATGTGCCCGGAGCATCGCTGACACCTGAGCATTCTCTATATTATCTATTATCAACTTCAGAAATTTGAGACCAGCAAAATCCTGATGGTGAAGACGTTCGATCTCAATGTACGTGACAAAAGGGGGTAGTAGAAAGATAGCTGGTAGAACCTCAACCAATTTCATAAATGCAAAGCCGCCGTAACACATTTTTTCCATCTCCTTGTGCAAGCGAGTAACGCGCCATTCGGGACTAATATGCGACTTTCGAATTACTGCCACAACGAGAGGCGATTCACGTAACTCCTTCATAGCATCCTTCAGGATGCGGTGCTGCTTTCGCGTCATATCTTTGTCCGAGTCGTCAGTTTGAGTCGTTCTACTGAAAACCTTATTTCTCAAATGTAATCCAAATATCAGAGAGAGGAGATTCATCTGGAAGGCCTGTGCGAGTTTCATTTCCTGAAATTCAATCAAGGTCGCGACTGCCGCTAATAAATTATCTGTTTCCCCTCGTCCGGATAATTTGTAGTGGAAGGTTTTAAAATAGCCAGTTATTTCGTTGTGACTTAAAGGAAGACTCGATTGCATGAGGAGATTGTAGAGAATCTTCTTGACAATCGGTGGCTGGTCCTGCACCACGATTCCCGCTATCTCTAGGACTTTTCCCGAAGGACGCACTTCTTTTGATGTAAATACGTGATAACTATCTTCGACGAGGGCCTCAATTGTTATATTATCTCTTGCGCCCATTGCCTTCAATTCTTCGATAACAGCGGTAACTGCGCCCATTAAGCACTTTATCTTCTCAGCTTTCGATGCTAAGGATAATAATATGAGTGGACAATCACATTGGTTTCCAACGCCAAAATCAAGTATAAAGGTATTCATAAATTATATAGAGCAAAAAATACCTTTGGTAAAGTGGATTCCCCTTATTTTCCGAAGCGTCCTCGCACATAGTTCATACACATTCTTGGCCAGGGCGTCATCCAGGAGCGATGGAACCATTTGTTGGGGATTTTTTCGAGCTGTTTTCCTTAACTCCGCAATTTGTTTTTTGGTGAGTACAACTACGGATTCAATGGCTTGCTCTTCGAAGTTTTCATATTCGGGATCGTCCGTGCCAGATGAGTAGTCTCTGTAATTATGTCGCCGGTACCCCTGATGTCGTCGGTATTCTAGGTCATCACTGGAACGTGATCGGTATCGTCCATCACGGTACCCCTCAACGTCACTAGAAGAAGGAGAACCGTGGTGTCGGTTTCTACGCCGCCTATCATCGTAGCCCTTATCAAAGCGGACTGAAGTACGTGACATTGTGTTTGTGCGGGCTGATTGATTTGGATTCCTTAGTCAAGCCTAGGAGGCATCAATCGGAACCAGCTGATCTTTTATCAGTCAGCGACTGGAGGCCCATGAAAATACAAATCTCCATTTATTTCTACCACAATCTTCATATTTTGAAGTAAATCCGTAAACATCACGCACTGTCACAAACGTGGGGTGGTCGGTAAACCAAACGTTACGCGTTTGAAATTCGGGATTATCACGTACAAATTTCGCCACTAGCGAATTTTCGGCGAACGACGTGTAATGAAAGTAATTTTTGGCATCCATGGCCTTAATCCTTTCTAATGCAATTGCTTTTCTTACTGCTCTGTCTGTGGGTTTTGTATTGGCGCCACTTGCTGCATCCTCTTTCGCTTTCATCCTTGCCTTAACATAAAATCGTATCCTTTCGGACCTGCGAAATTGATTTGGCCCAACAGTCGGAAGAATAGGAGGAGCCCGCTTCTGTGAACCATCTAGAGGTGGAGCTGAACCATCCAGAGGAGGATCTGAACCGTCTAGAGGTGGAGCTGAACCATCTAGAGGTGAAGCTGATCCATCTAGATCTAGAGTTGAAGCATCTAGATGTGGAGGAGGTGAAGCTGGATCATCTAAATCCATTGTTTCCAAGGACTGGCTCAAATCGGTGGCCGGAGTGTTCTCCCTCTCCTTCCCTTTGTCACGACTTCCAGATGACGGCCCCCCCGCGGACGACGATTGAGGATTTGTTTGGATATCCGGATCTCGATATCCCGGCCTATGAATGCCCCAAATCGGTTCAGATTGTGCTAATACATAATTTAAAGCCGCCAGCATTTCGTTTACTTCGTTGGAATCGATTTTACTGCTTCTGGCGTGATTCAACAAATTTTGCTCCTTATCGGTTTGGTTTGGATATAGCCGTTGTTCAAGTTTCAGAGCCAGTAAGTAGGTCTGAATTTTGATATGTTGCTTTTCTAATTGTTGTAGTGTCTTTCGCTGTGGATCTGTGAGTTGCGATATTTCATTCTGCAAATCGTCCAGAATGTGCTTTTGTTGATTGATTCTCCGCAGCAAATTGTTCATTTGTTCCGCGGACGGAAGTACCAAGGGCAGGTCGTTAAGCAAAGGTTGCAATTTGGAATTCGTCTCAGAGTCCGTCGCTCCAACCTCTTGAGCTGTCCATATTTCTCGTATTAAATTTGTTTTCTCCATCAATGGCTCTATAGAGTATTTTATATCAGATTGAATCTTTAACTGTTCTTCACCCACGCGATCCATTTGATCCTGTCGTTGCCATTGCCGATCTTCGTTCAATCGCCGGTATCTCTCTCGTTCTTGATCTTCGCGCTGTTGCCGCTCGTATTGCCGTTGCCGCTCTTCATCTTTCAATCGCCGTTGTCGCTCTTGCTCTTCGCGCTGCTGTTGTGGC
The DNA here is from genome assembly GCA_003990745.1 of Jimgerdemannia flammicorona. Classification (NCBI taxonomy): domain Eukaryota; kingdom Fungi; phylum Mucoromycota; class Endogonomycetes; order Endogonales; family Endogonaceae; genus Jimgerdemannia; species Jimgerdemannia flammicorona. Next base: position 7,231 of record RBNI01002225.1, on the reverse strand, counting down.
TCCTTTTGTTGTTCTTCGCGCTGCTGCCGTTGTTGCTCCTTTAGTAAGCATTGTCGTTCTTGCTCTTCGCGCTGCTGCCGCTGTTGCTCCTTTAGTAAGCATTGTTGTTCTTGCTCTTCGCGCTGCCATTGTTGCTCTAACTGTTGATCGTGTTGTCGTTGTTGCTCTAACTGTTGATCGCGTTGTCGTTGTTGCTCTAACCGTTGATCGCGTTGTCGTTGTTGCTCTTGCCCTTCCTTGTGCTGGTGTTGCTGTCGGGAATTCGCCATTTCCGACAAGTTAAATTGCCTGTACTCGAGTTCACTGAGTGCAGCTTGCACCGTCATATCTAATCTCAGCTCTTCTTTTTGAAAATCAAACGGATCGTCTTCTGAAGTGTTTATACCGACGTGACTGAAAAAGGCTTCCATACCATATTTCACCTGTTCTCTAAGGTTCTTATGTGCCCGGAGCATCGCTGACACCTAAGCATTCTTTATATTATCTATTATCAACTTCAGAAATTTGAGACCAGCAAAATCCTGATGGTGAAGACGTTCGATTTCAATGTATATATAGATTACAAGATTTTCCGACGTCATCGGAAAGACCATTGATATATGGGACAATGTAAGCAAAAGGACAGGAGTATCCCAAAGAAATGAATTGCGGTAATAATTGTTATTGTTTTGACCGGTAATATACAAGTTTTTGGGATTCCCTTGTAAAATGTTGATTCAAATCATCGCGGCAGACATCGAACGGAGTTGACATCGGCAATGCTGGAGATGTCAACCGCCCTTGTTTATAATGTCATCTATTTGGAAAACTAATAATAATCAAATTCTGGATCGCCATTATCGTCAGGAAATTCGGTGCGTAAGCCGCGGAGGCCTGGTTCCAGCGAAGGTATTGGAGGAACGGAACCGCGGAGGGTTTCTCCTTGCATTGCTTTGTGGCGGGCGACAAGCATGTTGCTTAGGAAATTTCGTTGGGCGATATCTCCTAAAGGATATTCAGGGCGCCGATCGTGTAGGATGCACCAACTAGTGTACAGTCCTTTAATCTCAAGGAATGCTTCTTTTTCGTTCAAATTACGCCTGGTCGCGGACTCGATCCATTGGCCAAACCGTTGGTTCGCTTCTTGTTGGATTTCGAGGAACACCATTGTTCGTCGATGGTCCTCTTGTTGACGAAGATAACTTTCGCCGAATAGCGCCTCTAAGATTTGGCGGTGTGCCATTCTTCTGATCTCATTTCGTTGTTCGTCTGTCATTAAGATAGCTGACTCTTGTTCGGGTTGTTCGTTGGTCTGTCCCTTTCCTTTGCTAACTTGTTTCATGTCGTTAATGAGTTTTATTTATTTTTCAAATTTCGATGAAATCAATACATGAATTTATATCTTACGGGTGGCCATCGAAATCCGCAGGAGATTTATTGCTCGTTATTGTATTTGCCGGTATCTCCACCACTAGATTCAGAACAAAAGGAGTTGGTCCAGGTTGATACCTCTTCGGATAATTTGGTCATAATATCCAAATGCTTACCAGGCATCAATTTCCTCTTCTTTTGGGATAGGGATGAGTTCACTAAAAAAAAAAATAACATTTGAAAAGTATAGAATAGTTCTTCGTGGAAATGAGAAAAGTACAAAGCGAATAAAATATACATACCGACTAACTTTTCGTCAATGAAGGACTGGGGCAAATTGACCACTCTGCCAGATCTGGTTTGGCCGATAAAACGGATCCCGCGAGGTTGTGGGGGGGAAATTATATTGAGAGTTGATTCTTGATATCGGGGTGAAAGTTTCTCCCCCCGCGACTGCGTGGAATTTCAAAATATCGACAGCAGAGTTCCAAATGAGTTTACAATGTCAACAGGTGGTTAGGCAAAGTCACGAAGGCATGTACCCAAAGTAACTCACACGCATCCGTCTTGCTTTTGAGACCTCTGACTGCGGCTCCCGATAATTGTCGTTGGAAAGGTCTACAGCTTCCTCGCGGCGATAATAATGGTTTCCTATAATTTGTGACGATCCGCTGTTTATCTCGTACTCTATTCCCCTCTTCGCCCATTTTCTTCAGATTTCCTATAAAAAATACAATTCGCGAAAGGCAATTTACCTCTTCGGTGTAATGGTTGCTCATCCGCTTCGCTATCCTCATCCTGGGTCTCGGTCTCTTGCTCAAGCCTATCATCCTCTACCGCTCTCTCTTTATGTATGTTAGACAATGGAAGAGACAAATATTTTGACAAATTCGCGAAAACGGATTATTAGGCAATTTACCTCGTCGTTGTGATTGTTGCGAATACGATTCGCTATCCTCATTTTCGCTCTCCCGGTTCCTGGTCTCTTCCTCAACTTTGTCAGCACTATTCTCTTCCTCTCGCTGGTCTACTTCCATGACATCTGGTATAGCTTTCCTCTTCAAATTTCCTGCGAAAAATATGTATGTTAGACAAGGGAAGCGACAAATATCTTGACAAATTCGCGAAAATGGATTATTAGGCAATTTACTTCTTCGTTGTAATGGTTGCTCATCCACTTCGCTATCCCCATGGATCCAAGTCTCTTCCTCATCCTCTTCCGCTCCATGGTCTATAGCATGTTAGACATGGATGAGACAAATCTCTTGACAAATTCGCGAAAACGGATTTATTATGTAATTTACCTCTTCGTTGTAATGGTTCGCTATCCTCATGCTCATTGTCCTGGTTAGTTTGTTCCTCGCTTACGTCAGCCCTATCAACATCTTCCGCTCCTTCTGCATGACTCCTCATCCTACCCGTTTGGGCGGAAATAGATCTCGCGATTTTGTCAACTTGCAGTTGAATATTTTTCGCATCGGGGAAATTTTGAACTGCTGCTCGTAGCTCGTTCAAGAGGCGTTGGACATTCTCGAGGGCAGGCGGCTACGGAATGAGGGAAAGAGGTTAGAAAAAGATCTAAAACAGCCAAAAAAAATATAATTACAGAATCCGGCTAACACCCACCTCAACTTCGAGTTCACTTTGATCCGGGTCCATCTCTCCTGTTAGAATATATTTTTGCCCAAAATTACGGGTCTTGTCGTCCATCATCAACCTATTCTGCCTATTTTTGCATTGCTCAGCTAGTCGGTGGAGAAGGACTCCTAAGGGGAGTGCTTTCGAACCCTTCTTCCGTATTGGGGGCTTTTCATAAAACTTTTTGAAATTGGTAAGAATACGATTCCATCCTTTAAATGCGCCATTTGAGAACACTGAAAGACTAAAAGAACAAATTGGAATTAGAAGGGCAATTCCAAACATAAATTATTGTAAAGAATTGATTTTCAAATGAAACATACAGGATAGTACGCAATTTTTGCAGCAATTGCCAGTGGTCATTGAGGATTTCGGTGGTGATTTCGTACTTCTGGCAGATGTCATAAACTATAAAGTGGAGAAAGACATTGAGTATTTGAGTATATATGCATGAGAACGAGAACGAGCATGAATATTTTGCTATGTGATAATTTACCCTGTATTCTGAAGAGTAACAAATTAATCGTTGAAGGATCTTTCCTGAGGACTTCGAAACTGGGAGACGAAGAGGACGCCCAAAAATCGAAGTCACCGTTGTAGGTGAGAACCGCATAAGCCGCACGGGACTTCTTCCGTGTACTATGGAAACGGTGCCCTTGTGGGTAATGAGGCTGGCTTTTCAATATGCGTGCATATAGTGAGTAGTAGCTGTATAATATATGAACTTTTGCTGTTCGAACTTCGCTTGACGATTGCTGTCGGTTTCCGATTGATAAATGTCGAGATTCCCAAATCTTGAATGCGTCGTCGAAGCTTCCATGTGTTGATGTAGGCTGGACAACAGCAGTTTCTGGAAGATTGTTTTTCGTACAGAACTCACGATAGTTTTTTTCGATGAAGTCTTATTTATAACAAAGACATTGCTTGTTCAGGAGATCTGCTACTGCTACTGCTGCCATCTAATGAACGAGGAACATGAAAAATGAAAAAATTGAGCACAAATTACGCGTGCAAAATGAATACATCCACGTACTTTGGAAGGGTGTCTTCTCCACATATATTGGAAAGATGGGAAGGAACTTTGTGATGTTCTTGGATTGGAGGGAACATAAAGTTGGGGTCGTAACCAGGGGTCGCACAGAATAACATTCGAAGGTCGTACGACCCCCAAGTTTTATTTTGTAAATATGACGTAATGGGAATGAGGGATGTAGGACCTCCGAATCTTAATGCCTTGGAGGTCGTACATCATCCCAAAAGAATCGGAGGTCGTACATTCTCCTAGTCATAAGACAAGGAGGTCGTGCATCCTCACTTGGAGGTCGTACGTCTTCGAGTCTTATGCCTCGAAGGTCGTATATCTCCTGGTCATAAGACTCGGAGGTTGTACATATTCCCTGGTCAATATGACTGGGAGGTTGTACATCCTCCTGGTCATGAGACTAGGAGGTCGTACATTCTCCAGGTATAAGCCTCGGAGGTCGTACATCCTCCTGGTCATGAGACTAGGAGGTCGTACATTCTCCAGGTCAAATAGCCTCGGAGGTCGTACATCCTCCTGGTCATGAGACTAGGAGGTCGTACATTCTCCAGGTCAAATAGCCTCGGAGGTCGTACATCCTCCAGGTCATGAGACTAGGAGGTCGTACATCCTCCAGGTCAATAAGCATCGGAGGTCGTACATCCTTCAATCATAATGACTTGGAGGTCGTACATCCTCCTAGTTCATTGATCGGAGGTCGTACATCCTCCTGATCATGAGACTTGGAGGTCGTACATCCTCCTGGTCATGAGCCTTGGAGATCGTACATCCTCCTGGTCATGAGCCTTGGAGGTCGTACATCCTCCTGGTCATGAGCCTCGGAGGTCGTACATAATCCTCTTGGTCATGAGCCACGGAGGTTGTACATCCTCCTGGTCATGAGACTCGGAGGTCGTACATCCTCCTGGTCATGAGACTCGGAGGTCGTACATCCTCCTGGTCATGAGACTCGGAGGTCGTACATCCTCCTGGTCATGAGACTTGGAGGTCCTACATCCTAAGTCAATTGGTATATATATATCCTGATCTCCGGAGATTATACGACTATGTCTTATATAAATACCCTCTCCTTTCACATTAGATTTCTCATTGACCTCTCACTTTCCCTTTTCTATTAATCATATCCCCAAATCCTTCGAAGGATGAATCAAATATTTTCCTCTACCAAACAAAAAGTCCCAATGGCAGCTGGTAAACGGCAAAGAACTGAAAGCTCCACTGATGATGAAGAAAATGTCAGAGCAAAAGAATCCACCACTGGTCCCCTTTTGGAAGATGGAACTGTCTCTAGTCCCATTTGCATTGATGATGACTAAAAGTTCAAAGCTGGTGAACAAAGGGGAATAGGTGGCCCCCCAATCAAAAGATAGTGTATTACCTCTCCCGAAAGCTCCAAAGAAACAGCCAAATGCCCAATCACAATTGATGAAGAAATCATCAGAACAGAAAAAACTGCTGCCGGATACTATTTAGATGGAATTGCCACTCGTCCTTTTGGTGTAGGAACAGCCAAATGCCTAATCAAAGTTGATGAAGCAAGTATCAGAGCAACAGAAGCAGCCAGACGCCATGTGGAAGATGGAACCACTGCTTGCCCTTTCCATGTAGGTGACATCACTACCGGCAAATGGCAGTATTGCAGCTCGAATGATGAAGGAACAGCTAAATGCCCAATCAAAATTGAAGAACACATCAGAGCAAAAGTAGCTGCCAAATACCATGAGGAAGATGGAACTGCCAGTCGTCCTTTCCATATTGTTGATGACCAAAAGTTGTGTGTCAATTGCTGCACAAACATCAGGTATCATCTCATTAATGGGGGAATAGAATTCTGCAATGACAATGATTGTGATTTGAAATGGATTCTTGGAAACTGGTGGAGAATTGGAAAAAAGAAAAATGGAACCGCCACTCATCCTATCTATATTGATACTGAAATAGACTGAAAGTTGTGCATTCTTTGCTACAAAAATATTGAGCACCAACTCAAAAATTTGGGATTTGAATTATGTGGAAATGAATGCAATTTTAAATGGATGCTTGAAAACTGGCAGACAATATATAAACAAAAATAGAAGTTTAAAATTGTTCAACATTCTTAATAGCTATCATTTTTATCTATATAGTGCACCATATACTTATACTCAACTTTTGCTACTCCTTTAAAATAAAATCATATATTAATTGAATAATCAAACAGAGAGCTTTTATATTATTTTATAGTAGGTCACAATTTCGGCCTTAAATTAAAGCCATAGTACAATAAATAAGGCCAAAGGTAGATAATAATATGAATCGATTTAAGGCCAAAATTGTGTAACTAGAATAATCTGTGAAACATATAAGATATTATTTTTTTTTTTAAAGAGTTCCAATGGATGATGTTTGCCTTTATGAGTGTAATTATACCAAGCCCCACATGCATTGCAAGCATCCATTTTAACTATCTCTAAATATATATTCCACTAGGTCGGCATCACTTTTGCCTAACAATTATAGCAAACCTTTTGCAAGAAATCGTGATTCTTCTCGATTTTAAAGGTGTGAGGCTTCGAGTCTGAGTTAGAAGTAAACAGTGTTATTTTAATTATAGTCAGAAATAATAATGTTATAAAAAATCACTTACAGCTCATCAGAGTATTATCCACAATATCAGTGATAGTTCTAGTTCTGGTAGCATTCTCCACATGAGTGTCAGGGTCATCAGCCATAGTTCCAGTAGCATTCTCGATATGAGCGAAAATGTTGTGAGCGACAGCATCGTCAGTGATAGTTCTAATAATATTCTCAATATGAGCATCGGCATCGTCAAAATTATGGGGTTTGTGTGAAAAATCACGATTTTGAGAGCCGTTTGGTGTGTGTATGCACAAAATATAACCTTAACAATGTAGAGGTGAAAAAAAAGAGTCAATATGTAATTCTAGTATATATAATTAATTATATAAGATTAAATTTTGTAAACCCCTTAATTACCTGAAACCATCGCAGAATATATAAATATGGATATCGCTAATTTGTTGTAAGATTTGAAGAAAGCCGATTGTCGATTGTTTATCTTCTCTATATCAATAATCATGTCTTGTAGAAGGGCAATCAAGTAGTTTGTATTGATGAATGTTAAATATTTTTTTTCTTTCCTGATTTCATTGTTTTTTGTTTTTTTTTTTTTTATATTCACTTGGCCTCCAATCCTTTATT
>RBNI01002224.1:0-19233 GCA_003990745.1 Jimgerdemannia flammicorona | reverse complement strand
TTTTATTGGAAGGGAACCTAGACTATATAGGCCAAAACCCTCCCCCACCACCCACCAAGCACTGCCCCCCCATTAACCTAGGCTAGCTATTGTCCAGCAGCTCAACCATGCCAGGCGCAGCAGGGCCGATGTAGGCCCGCACCTCATTCTGCGCACCATGCTCTCCCTACCACCAGGGGAAACCCAACCATACGCCAACGACCGTAAGCGCACGCCCGAGAACCCAACATATGTACAAGGCCACGCCCGAGCCGAATAGAATAGCCCCTGCCACCCCAAAGAGAATGACAGGCAAAGAAAAACCCTCATCAAAGCACAACACGGTGGGTAGGGCCTGGTTCTCCCAGTTGAGGTGAGTAAAGGACTTATATGTGAGGCGGGAGGAAACCCCCAATACCCCACTACTCAAGCCTATGGGCCTCGATCACGTTGCCGTGTCAGCTCCCGGTTCCAGTTGAGTGCAGCCAAGACGCCTGAAATGGGTAGCCTCGGGCCTCCCGACCCCCCCTGACGACTGGGGCCCAACCCCACTGACCGCCAAAAGAAGCCGCTAGTGACACCTACCACCTAACCACGCCGCACCAATCAAAAGGCCCCACCGAAGCAGCACCTGCCCCAGCCCTGATGACCGCCCCCAGCCTGGCACCCTACTGGTTCACCGTAATCGCCCTTCCTCCTATCTGTGACGGCCATCTCCCCTCCCATCCCAACAACACCCGAAAAACAGTCACCTACGCCAGAACCGCGCTCGCCGGGAAGCTCGCCAAAGCCAGAGGGCCCCACCACAGGCACCGAAGACCTGCAGGTAACCTACACTGAGCACTTGATGCCCAAGGTCGGCCGACTCCCTACGTAGCCCGAGACACACCGAGACGACTCCTTGTTGGCGACAGCAAAAGGAAGAAGGCGCCGCACCAAAACGGGTACACCCCAGACGCAGCCGAAGGCACCAGAATCCGTGAAAAAGTGGAGGAAGCACCGATCCGACACCAATAAAGGGGCAACTCATCACCATTGCCCTCCTCCCACCATGCCCCTGCAGGCACAGCAAACCAACCCGAGGTAGAGGGGGTAATAATAGGGGAAAGAGGACTCGGAAGGTCGCCTACCAAACCTTGTGACCGGTAAGGTAGCGGAGAAAGGAGCTGAGCCTAGCTAACTTCTGCCAGAACTGAGACTGGTATATAAATCCCCAAAGACTTAAGTAAACCCATTGAACCTGAATTCCAAGGCAAATTCAGTCTGTGCACAGCAAAGAACAAGACCCTCGAAATAGGGCACAAGAGAAAGACCTTTGAAACAGAAGGCAAACCAGAAAGACCTTTGAAAGATAAGGCACTGCCACTACAAACTACTTTAAGCGAGTGCTTCCTCAAACTGAAGGCTTCTTGGTACACATTGTGTACTAAGTCCCTAAGTAATAGTCTACTTCCCTAATTATCCAAAGAATAAGAGAGGGGTAGAAGTGAGAGTTATTACAACTTGGTAGCAGCAGATTACCAGCCAAGAAGGCACCAAAGACCACACTCCTGAAGTTGGAACAAGACCAACCTTGGACAGGAGTAACCCCAAGAACCAACTGTGGATCCTCAAACCAGAGCCAGAGAAGCCCTTGCCATTAGGACCAGGTGGTTCCAGGAAACTACAGATACAGAGACCTGCCAGCTTGTAATTGACCAGGCTTATAGGGATCTATACCAGGCCTTTAGGACATACCACCCAGGACTTAGGAATATTATTAGCCACTGTAGGTTCTACGAACTCCTCCGAGGACACATTGGAACCACTAGGACCCCAGAATCTACTGCTGCAGCCACCCAGGATTTTTTAGATTATATCACACCCACTGCTGCAAAAGAAGCAGCTGCCGAGTGGATTGCCTCTGACAGATATCATCATACCTCTACCAAGACCTCCCTCTACTACAGGCTAGTTGTATACTATGCCTCTGCCATAACTAGGTACGAGAACGAGCAAGCAGGCCACCCATCTCCTACTGCTGAACAAGAAGCAGGTCCATCAACCCAGCCAGAGACTGATATCCTCTTTGAAGGACCTAGTCAGTACGAGGACGCACTATCTCATCAGGGAAGGGAGTCAGACGAAGACTCTACAGGTTATCAGTCTGACGATAGCCAACGAGGAACAGCAGGCCTAGGAATTTACCAAGGAACCACAGATCAAGAAGACCAGACCCCAGAACCAACCCAGCCACCTATACAGAGGTTTGGTTTACCCTCTCTCACAGGACTCTTTGACTTCATATCCGGGAACCAAGTAACCCCAAGTCATACAGCACCACAACCCCACCAAGCAGAACAATCTTCAGGAGAATCTACCCCAACAGGCCCACCACCAATAGTCAATACAATGGTAGATGCCAACATCACAGCACTGACTACCCAGCTAGCAGCACTAGCAGGGATAGTAGGACAGATTGCTGAACAGAACAAACCAACCAAGACCTTGCGAATTCCAACATTCAGTAGAAAAAACAGTGATATTGAAAACTTCATCAATGCAGTTGACACAGGCTACCGAGCAAACCAATGGAATGACAACCGAGTGCCTACAGGAATGCTCACCAACAACCAGATCAACACCCTCCAACAACTGTTTGCTACATCAGCAGCACAAGTGGAAACAGTAGCCACATTCTTCACTGGAACAGCAGCCGAATTCTGGCAAACCTTGGAACAACACCCAGTAACCTGGGAAGCCCACTCCCAAGTTATTGAACAAGTACCTACCAATAATAGACCAGGTTGGGATGACCACGAAGCAGGCCCAGGACTCAAGGCCTTGCTACTGACCAAATTCCGAAATGCAGCCAACATATAAGAAACTTGGAACAAACTGTCTCAAATGAAGTTCCACAAGAATGGCGAAGAAGATCTAGAGACCTTTGCCACCAGAATGGATGCCTATCTCAAAACCGTTGGACTTACCTATCAGGAGAACAATTTGGCCATCAATGGTACCAGAGCCAATCATCTCTTTGCAGCCCTACCAGACTGGCTCACCCAGAAGATCAAGGAACAAGGTCTTCCCCAAGGATGTTCCCACTACTCATGGTGTTTTGCCCAAGTACAAAGAAGAGCCCGTGAAATCCTTGCTGCACAAGCTCCACGAAATCAAGAACACAAGAAGGATAACCAAGATAGGAGGAATCCTACCAGGAGAAATTATCAAAGAAACGATCAAAGAAATGACCAAAGATATGATCAAAGATATGATCAAAGGAACCAGCAAAATCCCAGAGGACCCAGACCTCCCACCGAGGACGAAAAGAAACAGCTCCGCGAAAAGGGATTGTGCTTTATCTGCAAGAAGGCAGGACACATCTCATTCAGATGCCCTGAGAAGAAGAATAGAACAAGTGAACCCAGTAACCAGAACATTACTGTTATTGGAGAAGGTCCAGGAAAGAAGAACCCCGAGAATGTAATCAAAGTACAGAAGATATGGTACAAGGCTACCATCCCCACTAAGGCCCACCCAACTGATGCTGGATATGATCTCTACAGCAGTCAAGACCTCACCATCCCACCAAGTACCAATGCTACAGTGCGAACAGGAATTGCAATGCAAGCTCCCAGAGGTACATACATCTGCCTTACTGAGCGAAGCAGCCTAGCCAAAGAGTTCAACATTGGACTAGGAGGAGGAGTAGTTGACCAAGGATTTACTGGTGAAATCTGTGTCATCTTGCGAAATTTTGGAGACACCTCATTTGAAGTCAAAACAGGCCAAAGGATTGCCCAAGCAATTATTGAAGAAATCCATCAAGATCTCACTATTGAAGAAGTCCCCAAACTCTCCCAGACAGACCGTGGCAAGAAAGGGTTTGGTTCTACCAACAAACCTCCCAGTCAAAAGGTCACTACTATGAAGGAAGATGATGAAAACTGGTACAAGAGAATTGCAGATGGTTATGCACCATGTGGATGATGCCCTCATTCTATTCGAATGTACTGCATGGAACATGTTGGTGAATGCCATGCATGTCTCTCCAAAGTTTTCAAAATTCAATCTGAGAAACACCAAGCTCAACAGACTGAGGAACCCAAACAAGACAACCCTCCTTGTGAAGGATGGGGAGAAACTGACTTTGAGGAGACTGATAGCAATTGGGACAACAATGAGGATGAAGAGCTCAATACCATCAAGAAGGAGGACAGTTGCATCAAGTTCACAGGCCAAGTTCACAGACAGAATGTCAATGTCTTGTTTGATAGTGGTGCTATGGGAAACTACATCAGCACCAAGACTACCAAGAGGATTGGAGCCCGAAGCAGACCCACTACTGAGAAAAGAAGTGTTACCTTTGGTGATGGAAAAACTGTACCATTGACTAAGATCTGCGAAGACCTTTTGCTCAAGATTGGCAAATATCAAGAGAAGTTGGACTTCAGCATTGTAGACCTCCCAGGACAAGATATTATCTTAGGAAAAGCCTGGTTGACCCAGCACAACCCAGATATCAACTGGAGAACCAATGAGGTTAACCTGACCCATGAAGGCAGAAAGATCACCCTGACACCCCAGAAAGGTACCAACTACCAAGGAATTGAAATCATCTCTGCCATTCAAATGAAGAGACTCTCTCGAAAAAAGGGAAACACCTACTTCATCTGTACAGTACAAGAAGTCACTGAAGCTATAAGTAGTCCAATTCCAACAAAAGCTCAAGAACTGTTCGAAGAATTCTAAGATATATTCCAAGATCCTCAAGGACTTCCACCCAAGTGCCAAATCCAACATGGAATTGATCTTATCCCAGGATCTGAACCTCCATATAAGAGTATCTACCAACTGGCCCAACCTGAGCTCAAGACCCTCAAGGATGAGTTGACCAAACTACTGGCCCAAGGATACATTGAACCCAGCCACTCTCCATTTGGCACCCCCATTCTATTTGTCAAGAAGAAGGATGGCTCTCTGCGAATGTGTATTGACTACAGAGCCCTCAACAAGATCACCATCAAGAACCGATATGCCTTGCCTAGGATTGATGAGTTGCTACACCAAATCTTCAAGGCCAAGACCTTTTCCCTACTAGATTTGCGAAATGGCTACCACCAGATTCTCATTGATGAGAAGGATATTGAGAAGACAGCCTTCCAAACATGGTTTGGATACTACCAGTTCCGAGTCATGCCTTTTGGATTGACCAATGCACCAGCAACATTCCAGTATCTGATGAATGACATCTTTGGACCACTCCTCAACATCTGTATCCTTGTATATATTGACGATATACTAATCTACAGCGAGACAGTAGAGCTACACTACACCCACCTTAGACAAGTACTGACCCTTCTGCGAGAACACCAGCTCTATGCCAAGATGAGTAAGTGTAAGTTCTATCAAGACCAGATCAAGTACTTAGGACACATCATCTCTGCTGAAGGTATCAATGTGGACCCCCGAAAGGTATCAGCCCTTAAGGATATCCCTATTCCTACTACCCTCAAGCAACTCCAGCACTTTCTGGGTATTGCCAGTTATTACCAAAGGTTTATCCAAGGATACTCTGCCATTGCAGCCCCACTGACCAGCCTGGCCCACAAAGGAGTGAATATTAAAGCTGAATGGACCCCCAAATGTACCCTGGCTATGGACCATCTCAAGAGACTCCTTACTGAGGCCCCAGTGCTAATTGCACCTGACCCTACCAGGCCATTCACTCTGACCACAGATGCCTCTGACATTGCTATTGGAGCAGTTCTCAGTCAAGAAGACTGCCCAGTGGCCTACCTTTCCCAGAAGCTCAAGCCAGCTGAGACCCAGTATACCACCCATGAGAAGGAACTCCTGGCTATTGTCACTGCACTCCAGGAATAGCGCTACTTCCTCCTAGGACAGCCATTTGTGGCCTACACTGATCACCATACACTGCGGTATATTCACACACAGCCCATACTGACCCACAGACAAGCCCGCTGGATGGAAATCATTGCCAACTTTGATATGGAAATCATGTATATCCCAGGCAAAACCAGCTATGTGGCTGATGGTTTCTGCAGGTATATGGAAGATGAACTTGTCTTCATGATTGAAGTAATTGGAGACCTTACTCAAATGATCGAGGATGGCTACCAGCAAGACAACCCCCTGATGAATTTCCTTCAATTCTGCCAAGACCCAGAGGCCAAGATTCCAGAACCCATGAGGCAAATGGCCAAGAGATTCACCTACCGTGATGGACTTATCTACAGGGACCATGACAGAGTGGTTGTACCCAACAATGATACTCTGCAACTCAAGATCATGCAGGAACTCCATGATACTCCTGCAGTAGGACACTTTGGTTTCAAAAAGACCTACAACCTCCTCTCAAGAGAGTTCTACTGGCCAAGGATGACCAAGGATATCAAAGACTTTGTGGCCTCATGTGAGATGTGCCAAAGGTTCAAAAGTGGTAACAAGCTACCAGCAGGACTCCTGCAACCCTTGCCTATCCCAAGTCACAATTGGGACCAGATTGCGATGGACTTCATTGTCCAACTCCCCAAGACCAAGGCAGGATGGGATGCCATTGTGGTATTCGTGGACCGCCTAAGTAAATAAGCTCATTTTGCACCCACCAAGACCACTGCTACAGCACCAGAGATTGCTGAGATCTTTCTCAACTAAGTATTCAGGCTATATGGCATGCCTAGCACCATTGTATCTGACCGAGATGCCAAGTTCACAAGCAATTTCTGGAAGGCATTCTTCTCTCTCCATGGAACCAAGCTGAAGTTCTCTCCTGCCTACCACCCTCAGACTGACGGTCAAACCGAGCGAACCAACAGGACTCTCAAACAAATGCTTAGCATCTTCTGCTGTTACAAGCAAAATGATTGGGACAAGTACCTAGCCCATGCCGAGTTTGCCTACAACAATAGTCAGCAAACCTCTACAAAGAAGACTCCATTCTTCCTGAACCATGGTCAACACCCAAGAACCCCTAGTACTACCGCGAAATCAGCAGTCCCAGCAGCCCAAGATCTGGCCGAGACCATTTCTGACCTTATGCGAATGATAAGAGATGCTCTCATAGAAGCACAAGACTACCAGACCAAGTACACGAACTTGAAGCGAAGAGAAGCCTCCTATAATATTGGTGACATGGTCATGCTTAGAACAGACCACCTCCACCCAGATACCCTGGCACAACAACCAGCCAAGAAACTCTATGCTAGAAGAATTGGAACATACAAGATCATGGAAAAAATCAGCAAAGTCAACTACAAGTTGCAACTTCCTCACAATATCCAAGTACACCCAGTATTCCATATCAGCCAATTGGTGGACTATCACGAGAACCCATTCCCTGAGCATACAGTTCCACCACCACCCCCAATTAGGATCAATGATCATGAGGAATTCGAAATTGAGGAAGTACTTGACCACAAGGTCCGCAAATATCCTAAAACAGTCAAGCGCTCTTTCCTGATCAAGTGGAAGGGTTACCCCACCCATGATGCCACCTGGGAAAAAGAAGAAGCCCTGAAGAATGCATGCGAAGCCCTCTAGGACTACATGGAAACACTCACCCCCCAGCAAAGGAAGGAACTACAGCTCTAGGTATAGGAGCACACAGTGAGCAGAAGAATACCATATATTTTTATCTGGAAACATATAATACCAAACATTGCAAAAAAAGGAACACTATGGATAACCAACAAGAAGATACCTGAGCAAAAGAACAATCTAGTACAGTACAGCAAAACGCATTTGAACAACTCCATTTCACGCCATCTGTGTCATCTCCGCAGGATGATGACGGATGCTTCATGTGAAACTTAGGAAAGCCAACAACATCGAAACCAGTCTAAGTCCATCCACATGACAGATATTGTTACTAGGAATTGCCTTGGATTACAAGAAAAGTCTATTTCCGAGAGGTTCGAACCCCCAGCCATGACAATGGGAGCCCTCACCCTAGACAAGGATGGCCAGTCCTCGCAAATGCGCCAACCAGATAAAAAAAAAGTGGACCAAGACCTGTTAACCTTGTGTAACCACAACTATGGGTGATGAGAGCTTTGAAATTAGGATTTCCTCATGTGACCAGCACATGCTCCACTTACAGCACAGGTCATGCATTTTGCCAGAAAGTGTGACCAAAGGAAGGTCACATCAGACAGGTGAATAAGTATAAATACCCAAGGCAAAAATACCCTGCAACTCTCATCCCCCTTTCCTCACAAAGAAAAGACAAGACAAGAATGCCTGCTACCTGCCGCCAAACTGCCCGCCATAGCCAGCCCCTCCTAAGCCAGGTTGACCACCTCTTTGGTCACATCCAGGTTGCCATCCAAGGAAGGAACCGCTGCTCAGAGGCCCTTAACCTCTCCAGCCCAGACCTAGGACACTATGTCCTCAACTGCCGAGAAGTCATCGAAAGAGCCTACCTTGCCACCAGCTGCCTAGAGATCTGGCATGAATACGAGATTGGCCATCAACTCCTCCAATGGACAAAAGACCTACCCATGGATCAAGTCTCTGATTGGACCCACCTAGACAGGCATGAGCAAAGACTTGCCAAGAAGGTCCATCAAATCATGCACCATGCACCCTTCGCGATCCCCAACCTCAACTACATACAACTGAAGGACTTCCAGAACCTCTCTTTCTCTGAGGTTGATGCCCTAGAAGTCAAGGTCACCCAAGAAGCCAACTCCTGGATTACCCTCAAGTCTACTGACTACGAACCCTACTAGAGCCCCCTCCTGAATGACAACTCTGACCAATGGCTCCAAGGTCTCTCTGACCTCTTTGAAGGACCACCTATCCAAATGGATATTCCCAGGCATGAAGATCAAGAGCCCTACTTGGATGGCCCCAACCACATCAGATGGAGAACTTCTACACCAGCACCTATTCCATGGCAAGAACTATTTGCAGACCTCATTGACTTCTCCATCCTGGACAGCGAGCCATCTGCAACCACCACCCCCCCTGCCCCTGAAGAAAATAGTAATAACCCTGAGGAGGATTCCCCACCTTTCTCTCCCCTGGTTCTCAATTTCTCAATCAACGAGGACGTTGATTTCTAAGGAGGGAAGGATGTAATAGAATGAACAGATGGGACGCGACGAACGACGAGCGATCACGTGACCTGGCGAGTGATGACGTCATCATATGAATGAAGTGCGACATATGAATTACGAACGATGCGAATGATGCGAAACGACGTGGAAAACGATATCCAGCTTATCTCCAATAATCGGCGCCGCAGCAACAGTTGCCACAGCAGCTGATCATTGCCTAGTAATTGAGGTCCTGATCACAAAGTTGTTTTTACCAAAAACCACCTGACAAAGGTCGCGATCACAAACCTCATTATAGTTACCAAATTAGTCACTCATACTTAGTCAGAAATCACGGACCAACTTGTATAAATACCCCCCAGTTTCCATCTGAAATAAAGCAGTTTTAGTTCAGTCCTTGATACAAGAATCAAGTCCCCCCACACACACATTCCCCTGAGTCTTAGTAATGACATCTAAGTGACTCTAGTGTTTCTGACTAAACTCCAGAAGCCTAGCTAACTTCTGCCAGAACTGAGACTGGTATATAAATCCCCAAAGACTTAAGTAAACCCATTGAACTTGAATTCCAAGGCGAATTCAGTCTGTGCACAGCAAAGAACAAGACCCTCGAAATAGGGCACAAGAGAAAGACCTTTGAAACAGAAGGCAAACCAGAAAGACCTTTGAAAGATAAGGCACTGCCACTACAAACTACTTTAAGTGAGCGCTTCCTCAAACTGAAGGCTTCTTGGTACACATTGTGTACTAAGTCCCTAAGTAATAGTCCACTTCCCTAATTATCCAAAGGATAAGAGAGGGGTAGAAGTGAGAGTTATTACAGGACTACTACTTGGTTTAGAAAAGTGGCAATTCTGGTGAGGAAGGGTAGAGGAGACTTGGGGGAAATCAGGAGCTGGGGTGATCACTTGGTCTGGGGAGATTGGCATTGGCCAGGTTGGGAGTTAGTGAGAGTAGGCTCTTGCTACTGCCCAGCAGTTAGGGGTGAGAGGATTGCATGGATTAAGAAGCTGCTGGAGGAAGGTATTCTCTTAGAAGAAGGGGTTGATATTCTCAGTGGGAACTTTAATATGGTTAGGGATCAGCGTCTAGACAGAACTGATGGAGGGAGGAATGCAGGGGGGAGAAGTAGAGGTTTGGATGTATGGGAGGAGGTTGAGAGTTTGAGCTCCTTAGAGGATATGGGCAGAATGTGGTGGGGCAACACCAGGGTCTACACACATTGGGTGAATGGCTTGGGTACAAGGATTGACTGGATTCTGACAGCCGAGTGTTGGGGTTCAGATATTTGAAAGATATTGGAAGTAGAGTGGTACCCGTGGTCTGATCACTGGGGACTGTTGGGGCAGGAGTAGTTTGGGGGGAGTGGAGATGGACCCAGACATTGGCACCTTAACTCCTCTTTGCTGGCTGAGAAGGGGTTGTGGGACTTATGGGTGGAGGATATTCAGACAAAGGTTTTTAGCTGAAAACAGGAGGGTTTGTCTGTAGGTGTCCATTGGATGAGATTGAAAGAGGCTATAAGGGTCTATTGGGGAGGAGCTGGTAGAGAAGCTGGGAGACAGAGAAGGAAGCACACAAGGTGTACTTCCAGCAGGCTGAGGAGACTGCAAATGAATTGGGTGGATTTGCTTACTTCTGATGGGGTGGATGATTGGAGGATAGAGCAGGCAAAATTAGAGATAGTAGAACTGCAATAGGTGTTGAGAGAGGAGGAGGAGACTCCATCCATCTTTCTCCGGTAACACTCAGGTTACACAATCCTTTAGCAACACTTTCGACACAGTTTCTGGAGAAAAGCTACTAGTATCATGGCGACCAATGAGCATCCGGAGGTGCGTACTGGGCAGGGCGGCCCTGGAGCATTTGAATGGCAGTAAGTGGGGAGAGGCCCCGGCTTGGGGGGAAGTATGAGGGGCCTGCTGGCGGGAGGCCGCAGTGGAGGAGGGGGTGGAGCTGGAGATCAAGGGTCGGGCAGGGTGAGCTTTGCGGAGAAGGTGAAGGGGGGTTGGCAAGGGGCTGGACTGGAGAGCTGGCTGCGAGGGGAGAAGGTACTGGTGAAGGCTACCAGGCAGCAACCTCTTGGGGGTACCTCTCTGGAGGGCCTATGGGGTGGAGCTGGGGGGGTAGCGGCTGGGGCAGAGACTGCTGATGGGGGTGTGATGGGCGATCTGGAAAAAAATCTAGATGGGACTGCTGATGGTGAGCCGAGTGGTGGGAAGGGCACGAGGCCCGGGGACCTGGCAGATGGTGTAACGGGACTAGCGGTGGCTCTGTTACTCAAGAAGTCGATCTCGGCATTCGCAGTCACGCTGTGTTTCCAGGGCTTAGCGGTGACGGCAAAGATGGTATTGGGGCTTATCGCTAAGCAGGTGGCTGGAGCGGCTTCGGTGAAGTTCCTGAAGGGACTGGAGGGGGTAGAGGTGGGTTTTGAGGAGGTTGAACTACTGGAGGAGGCACTGAGGGTTGGGTTGGTGGTTGGAGAGGTGTGTGTTCCGATGGCGAGATGTTTGAAATGGGATCCGAGGGTGGTCCAACTGCTGGTGAAAGGAGTCCCCACAGTGACGGCGATGGAGATGAGGAAGAGAGTGGAGAATGTCATGGCAGAGTATGGCGAGGTGGTGGATATCGGATTCAGGGTCTGGGAAGGGACCACACTCAGGATGGGGGACATGGATGTGAGGATTCAGCTGGCCGGAAAGGAGAGTACTGGGAAGATGAGGGACTGGCCTTCGGCGATGGTTTGGGGTGCATTCCTGTGCAAGGTGGCGCGGGTGAAAGGAAGTGAAGAAGAGGAGGAGAATTTATTGGAAGTGCTGGAGGAGCTGGATGGGGCTGTGGAATGGCATGCCAAGGCCTGGAAGACTTTCGAGGAGTTGACGCACCTGGAGGTGGTGGATGGAAAGAGGATTCGAGTGGACAAGGTGCAGTGGGAAAGGGTGCAGGGGCGGAAGAGGCAGAAGGATCTGATGGCTATACTGGGGGGTGGACCACAGAAGGATGCGAGTATGGAGAAGGGTGCAGAAGGGGCCGGAGCGAGTGTCTGGGCTGGTGAGTGGAGTGGGGTGGATGGGGCAAAGACAGGGAAGGCAAAAGAAGAGACGACTAGTGACCCATATGCAGATGGCACCTTGGAGGTTTGGGAGGAAGTCTTGGAGAACTCCCCCACCCCTTCTCCTCTTATCGGGCATGGCCTGGCTTCCAGGAACAAATCTGGGGAGGACGTGACGATGCTGGGGGCCCAGCAGGTGAAATTCAGTATTCTGGAAGTAATGGATGGGGGCCAGGTAGTGGCGGCTGGGGAGGAGGAACTGGTGGATGCCCCGGAGGTGTGGGATGAGGACGCGAGTGCTGGAGCTGACACCACGATGCTGGACGGAGGATGGCCGGCGACCCCTGGTGGGAAGGAGGTGGGGAACTTACTTTGGATGTGTCGGATGATGAACAACCTGGCAGCAGAAGAGCTGGGGGAGGTGGACTTACGTGGGATAGGTGACGAGTACTGGGCGAGAATTTTGCAGGGAGAAGGAGTGGCGATGGCACTGAAGGCGGAAATCCTCGTGGTGTATCTGGAGGAGGAAGGGTATGAGGTGGACAAGGTGAGGGAGGCTGAGTTGGTGGTTGTCGCTGGGGAGAAGGCTGAATATTGTTGGAACAGATGTCATGGGTTGCAGCTTTGGCAGGAGGCTTACATCGAGTACAGAGAGGAGTTTGAGGAGAAGGCTGATGAGGAGATGAATGAGCTGTTGGCTGGACTGGAGGCTCAGAGGGCTGAAGAGGAGGAGGTGATGGCTGAACGTAATCTGGACATAGCACAGGAGGAGATGGGCATGGAGCAGTAGGGATTGATTGCAAACAAACCATATTTCATTATGAACAGTACAACCAACATTTTTTCTTTGAACATGAATGGGCTTAGGGGCGCAGTTAGATGAAGGAATATTTTTATTTGGTTGAAGGGATTGGAGGCCGATCTCTTCCTCTTGCAGGATGTCAGGTGCAAGGATGATTCTGATAGGATGGAATGGACTAAGGAATGGGGTGGCATGGCGATTTGGAACAGCAAGGTTAGGATTCTGGTTCGGAAAGGCAGAGGGGAGATACAGGATGTGAGGAGCTGGGGGGAGAGACTGGTCTGGGGTGAGTGGATTTGCACAGGATGAGAGCCAGTTACAGTTGGCTCCTGTTACTGCCCTGCTGTGCAGGGGGAGCGCGTGGATTGGGTGAAAGGTCTCCTGGAGAGTGGGACCCTTGCTGAGGCTGGGTTGGATATACTTGGAGGTGATTTCAATATGGTTCAGGATGTACGGCGGGATAGAACGGATGGAGGACGGGGTGCTGAGAGTAGGAGTGGGGGGCTGGGGATGTGGGAGGAGGTCGAAAGACTAGGAGCGATGTTGGATGCTGGTAGGAAGTACTGGGGGGATCAGAGGGTATATACACATTGGGCTGGAGGTCTGGGGACAAGGATTGACTGGATTCTGACGGCCGACTGTTGGGGCCACGATGTTTGGAAAGGGCTGGAGGTAGAATGGTGTCCATGGTCGGATCACTGGGGCCTTTTGGGACAGGGGTGTTTTGGGGGTAGTGGGGATGGGCCTGGATATTGGCGCCTGAATTCCTCCTTGTTGGATGACGAGTCCCGGTGGGAGGAGTGGACAAATGACATTCAGATGAAGGTGGCGAAGTGGCGGCAAGAAGGGGCTACAATTGGGATTCGGTGGAGGAGGATGAAAGAGATGGCCAGGATGTATTGGAGCGAGGTGGGCAGAGTGGTTGGGAGGCAGTGAAGGCAGAGAGTGCATTGGGCTTCTACTAGATTGGCTAGGCTTCTGGAGAAGTGGGCGAGTCTGGCAATAGTGGAGGGAGAAGAGGATTGGAGAATAACAAGGGTAAAGATGGAGGTTGAGGAACTATAGCAGGTGCTGAGAGAAGAGAAAGAGTCAAGGGTGCAAGACCTGGTGGCACGGCTTCATTGGCAGGGACTGGAGGAAGGGGAGAGGCCTTCCAAGTTTCTTACGAGGATGCTTCGAGCGAGGAGGGTACAGCAGCGGTGGGAAGGGGTACTGGACTCAGATGGTAGACTAGTGCATGGTGTACAGGATATCCTTGGAACGCTGAAGGCGCAATGGAGTGGATTGTGGAGTGAGGAGGAGAGTGGGGCGGATGCTACCGCCATTGACCAAATATTAGAAGATTGGCACCCTCTACGAGCAGAGGGATTAGGTGACCTGGTGATGCCTGTAAAGGAGGATGAGATCCACCAGGTTCTTGCCGCGACAGCCTCAGGTATGGCGCCAGGGGAGGATGGCCTCCCCTGGGACTTCTGGAAGCGAATGGTTGGAGTCCCGGGCATACTGGGAGAGTTGACAGCACTGTGTGACTCCATATTGCAGTCAGGGAGATGGGTGGGGGAGCAGGATCTTGGGCTGGTGATGCTGCTTTATAAGAACAAGGGAAGGCGAGAGGATTGGAAGAACTGGCAGCCAATAATGTTGCTAGATATGGACAGAAAGTTGGTGACTAAGGTGGTGGTTGCAAGGCTGCAGAAAGTGGCCCAGCAAATTGTGGGTGTTGAGCAGAGGGGTTTCATAGGGGGTCGGCTTATTCAAGATGGCATGGCCTGGGTACATGGAGTTATTGAAGGTGCTCGAGTCTGTGGACTGGATGGGCGTCTTGTCTTCTTGGACCAGGAGAAGGCCTATGACCGGGTGCGGCGAGTCTGGCTGGCGAAAGTGTTGGATAGGATTGGAGTTCCGGTCCCATTCAGGGCGGTAATGGTCAGCCTACTGGAAAGGAGTAGGGCTGTGCTCGTGTGTAATGGACATAGAGAGGTAGCATTCTCTCTGGGTAGGGGAGTGCCCCAGGGGGACCCACTGTCCCCCATTTTGTATGCACTTTCCTTGGAGCCTCTAATCGACTGAATTCGGCAGAGGATTGTGGGGCTTTCTATCTATGGAATTGGCTGGAAAGTTGGAGCCTTTGCAGATGACATGGTGGTTGGTTTGGGAGTACCTGCGGATGTCGAGGAGCTCAAGAAGACGGTAGAGTGGTATGAGGAGAACTCTGGGGCAAAGCTGAATTGGCACAAGTGCGAAATGATGGTGCTGGGTAACGGACTGGTGGGTGGAGAGGTTATTGGAACAATTGTCCCCACTGGAGAGGCAGTGCAGTACTTGGGCATATATTTGTCAGTCTATGGATCTGTTCTGCCCAGGCTGTGGTGGGAGCAGAGGATTGGAATTTGGGAGGAGGTCCTGTGGGGTTGGGGGGGAAGATACTTCTCTCTGGCAGGAAGGATCTCGATTTTGAATGTATACTGGCTGCCGAAACTGTGGTATTTGGCTTATCATCTGGACTTCCCAGCCTGGGTGGTGAGGTGATTGATGAAGGTGGCCAAGGGATGGATTTGGGCTGGCAGACAGAGTCAGATTGGTTGGAAAATGCTGTCCTTACCGGTGGCGAGAGGTGGTCTTGGGCTGGTGGACTTCCCCAAAAGACTACACTGCTTGAGGGCATGGTGGCTCAGGAGGGTGGTGGAGTTGTGTGGAGGGGGCTGGGTTCCCTTGCTGCAGAAGGTATGAAAGAGGCGGACATCACCAAGAGGCTTGACAGGTGATCTTCTTTCATTAGTTGGGCTTCAGAATACTGGGCAACTATGTTATAAAGGTTTCTGGTCGGGGATAGCTGAGGGGGCACACCGCATTGGTATCTGCTGGCAAGGGGATGAGGGGGAGAGGGCTTGGGGCCTGGCGATGTGGAGATGGGATGGCATTCTTCTGGGATGCATGCCTTTGCTGGAGTTCAACATTGGTGATGGAATCGAATGCCAAAGGAGACCAGGCCAGGATCTGTGGCCTAGTGGTTGGCAAGGAGTCAGAATTGGCGAGGAGTGGGACTGGCAGGGGGTTTGGACCTGGAGTGCCGAGGTGAAAAATTGGATGCTGCCGAAGTACTGGGTGGTCTGGTGGCATATGCTGAGGAGGAATGTGATTCTTAACTTCCGCTCAGGACACCTTGTTGTAGGGGGCTGCTTTGACTGTGAGGAGTGCCATAACATAGGGCAGGAAGGGGGATTTGTACAGACGCCAGAACATTGGCTTGGCAAGTGTGAGGTGTTGGGTGACTTTTGGCAGGCCATTGGGGACTGCTTGGGGGTAAGGCATAGGAGTGATGATGTATGGGGGAGGTGGGAGGACCTGAGGGATCGATTGATAGGAGGGGTAGGAGAGAGTGGATTACTCTAGGCTGGGCGTTGGCTATTTGGGTTGGGCTGGCCAGTCACTGGCTATTTGTATTTGAGGAGGAGAGGCGGCAGAGCTTGGGGAGCCAGTTATCATGGTGGCAGTGCCTTATGGAGGATACCTTGACAGGCTGGTGGCTTGGTTGGGGGCTGCAGGGGGGTCGGAGGCGCCGCTTGGTGGTGAAAATCTGTGGTCAGAATGGTGGGAGAGTTGGAGTTGTTGGTGAGAGGGTGGTCTTTATACGTGTAGAGGCAGGGAGGGGTCCCCCGAGGGGGATAGGATAGAGGGGGGTGTTATTGTATACTTATTCATAGACTGGTAATAAAGACGGAGTCCGAGAGACTATAAAAAAAAAAAAAAAAAAAAAAAAAAAGAGGAGGAGGAGACTCATATGCAAGGAATGGCTGCCAGGCTATGGTGGCAGGGGCTTGAGAAGGGTGAGCGGTCTACTAGGTACTTGTCAAGACTCCTCAAAGCTAGGAGGGTGCAACATCAGTGGGATGGGATCTTAGATGCAGAGGGGGATATGGTATATGGCACACAACAAATCCTAGGGGTTCTGAAGGAGAGATGGCAGGGTTTGTGGAGTGAGGGGGAAGGGGGTGCTGATGAGGAGGTGATTGAAGATATACTAGAGGAGTGGAGGCTGCTGCAAGTAGCAGAACTAGGTGACTTGATCTTACCGGTACAAGGAGAGGAGATCCAGAGTGTCCTTGTAGCAACTAAGCTTAGAATGGCACCAGGGGAGGATGGGTTACTATGGGACTTCTGGAAGAAGATGGTGAAGGTCCCTGGAGTTTTGGGTGAGATGGCTGCTCTCTGTAACCATGTTCTTCTGAGTGGTGAGTGGGTTGGAGAGCAGGACCTCGGGCTGGTGGCCTTATTGTACAAAGACAAGTGGAGGAGGGAGGATTGGAAGAATTGGAGACCGATCATGCTTCTGGATATGGACAGGAAGATGGTGACTAAGGTGATTGTTACAAGGCTGCAGAAAGTTGCCCAACAGGTACTGGGGGAGGAGCAGTGGGGCTTTGTTGGGGGCAGACTTATAAGAGATGGGACTGCATGGGTGCATGGTGTCATTGAAGGGGCCCGGGCCTATGGACTGGATGGAAGGTTGGTCTTTTTGGACCAAGAGAAGGCCTATGACCATATATGGCAGGTTTGGCTGGGCAAGGTGTTGGATCGCATTGGTATTCCCCCAAGATTTTGGGCTTCTATGCTGAGTCTGCTAGAGAGTAGTTGGGCAGTGCTGATGTGTAATGATTACTGTGGTCTGGTATTCTCCTTGGGAAGAGGAGTTCCTCAGGGGGACCCTCTGTCCCCTATTCTCTATGTCCTTTCATTAGAGCCTTTGATGGATAGGATTTGCCAAAAGGTGGCAGGGCTCTCTATATATGGTATAGTGTGGAAGGTAGGGGCCTTTGCTGATGATATAGTGGTTAGACTTGGGTCTGTGGCAGATGTTGAGGCACTTAAGGGGACAGTGGAATGGTATGAGACTCACTCTGGGATGAAGCTCAACTGGCATAAGTGTGAGACAATGGTGCTAGGGAATGGGCTAGTGGGTGGGGACGTCATTGGAACAATTGTCCCTACTGGTGAGGTGGTGCAGTATCTGGACATCTTCCTTTCTGTATATGGTTCTGTCTTACCATGAGAGTGGTGGGAGAGCAGGGTGACCATTTGGGGGGAGGCACTTCAAGGTTGGGGAGGCCGCCATATCTCTCTGATAGGGCAGGTGTCAATTCCAAATGTCTACTGGTTCCCCAAGCTGTGGTACGTGGCCTATCACCTGGACTTCTCAGCTTGGGTGGTGAAGAGGCTGATGAAGGTGGCTAGAGATTGGATTTGAGCAGGGAGGAGGTCCCAGATCAGTTGGGATACTCTTACAACACTGGTGGTCAGGAGAGGTCTTGGTCTTGTGGATTTCCCTAAGAGGTTGTACTGTTTGCAAGTCTGGTGCTTGAAGAGAGCTGCTGAACTGCAGAGAGGGAGTTGGGTGCTACTGCTGCAGAAGGTGTGGGAGATGAGAACCTCCCCTCAAGAGTCCTCAGGAGATATGCTCTCTTTGGTGGAGTTAAATGGAAATTGGCAGCTGTGGTTTAAGGACTTTTAGTGGGAGATGGTAGAAGGAGCACACTGAATTGACCTGCACTAGCAAGGCAATGAGGGGGAGGTAATGTGGGGTCCAGATATGTGGCAATGGGATAGACTGCTCCTGGGGGTTGCTTTACTTGCTAAGTTTGATATTGGGGATGGAGTAGAGTATCAGGGTCTTGGCTGAGATCTTTGGCCAAGTGGCCGGTAAGCAGCAGGGATCAGTAAGGGGTGGAACTGGGCAGGTATCTGGGCATGGAGTGCTGAGGTGCAGAGGTGGCTTTCTCTCAAGTACTGGGTGGTATGGTGGCAAATGCTGCAGAGGAATTTTATGTTGAATTTTTGCACTGGGCATCTGGTGGATGATGGCTGTTTAGATTGTGAGGAGTGTTACAATATAGGGCAAGCTGGGGGACTTATGCAGACACCAAAACATTGGCTGGGAGAGTGTGAGGTTTTGGGGGGCTTTTGGGTAGAAATAGGGAATAGACTAGGTGTGGAGCAAAGACCAGTGGGTGAGGGAGACCATTGGAAGGACTTGAGATCTCGGCTAGTGGGTGGTGTCAGTGATAGTTGGCTCACTGTAGGGTGGGTGTTAGCAGTATGGGTGGGACTGACTGAACATTGGCTTTTTGTATTTGAGGAGGGGTGGCAGATAGGGCTACAGAAGAAGGTATTATAGTGGGAGGAGTTGTTAGGGGATCTGCTGACTAGATGGTGGGTGGGTTGGTGTCCTCAGGGGGGGTAACATCGAGGTTTGGTGACAAGGATCTGTACACAGAGTGATGGGAGGGTGGAGATAGTGTTAGACAAAGTGGCCTTTTGTCAGGAAGGGGTGGGGGGAG